>JAJTUV010002962.1:87500-143652 GCA_021653895.1 Mastomys natalensis
ATATTTCTTGTAATTAGTTGTGGACCAGTTTTATATGTACTATTAAAGAATATATTCACTCAAAAGCTTTTAATATTCATGTCAGAAAACCTAAGTTTTTAACTAGCAATCTAACCACATTACACTTGGAAAACCAGAATATAGTATATACATGATATGTCTTTTGTATTGAATCACAGCTACAAGCTTTGCCATCTATACAATTGGCATGTACTATGCTAGTTCTTCATCTTAATTCTTCACAGCAGCCCAGCAGTTTTAATGTACTTCAGATTTACAGTTACCAACAGTTTGTTTCCAGTTCTCTGTGTACTTACATGGATGCTTTCTGTCTACAATACTCTTGTTTCTCCTTCCTTCTCCTCAACTAATTCTTATTTTTTGTAGTCCATGTTGATATACCTCCTCCAGGAGCTATTCCATAACTTCTATACCCTTCATGTATACTAGTTCCACTGTATGAAACTTTATCACTGCCCTTATTCTCTGACAGATTTCTTTGTCTCATGATACATTTTCTACTTCAGGAAAAATAGAAAACCATTTCTCTAAGAAGAAGAACATTTGTTATTTTGGAGCATAACAAAATATTTGTGGAATTCTGTATCATTTTCTGACTAAATTTTAATTGAATTTCACTATGATCAGTGAACATGTTCTTCATCAGTTATTTAAAAATTATTGGGACTTGGTTTATTGCATAGCATATGGTCTGCTTTGGTAAATGTTCTTTGTACACTTGGAAATAATGTATGTGCTAAGAATTCAGTTCAATATTCTGTAAACATCAATTAGTATATTTTTCATAACTGTTACAACAGATGCCATCAAGGTTTCACCTATATTCAGAGGATACTATCATGTGTTCTACTTTACTGGCAATTTGAAGTAATTTTTTATTTGATGGCATTTGCAGAATGACTGAAGGTCATGCTGCTCATATACACATGGCAAACTAGGATGGCTGGGAAATGTATATCCCTAAGAACCAGCCCTTAATTAATGCCCTTTGGAAGGACATATATAACTGCTCTATGTATATTCTTCTTTATCCTTTGGATTGACATAATACTGATGAGAATTTTATTACTTTCATTTCATGTTCATGTGATAACTAGTACACATCATGGCACACACATAGAGATCAGATCAACTTAGAGTTGACTGTATCTTTAAACCATGTGGGTTCTGCAGATCTATCTCACATCACCAGGATTGGTGGAAAGTGTCTTTGTTCACTGAACCATTTTGCTAGCCCAAAATTTTTAATCTTTCTGTTGTTGTTTTGGAACCAAGGTCTCCATATGCAGCCCTAGCTGTCCCAGAAATTTTTCTGTAGACCAGACTGACCACATACTTACAGAAAACCACCTTTCTCTCCTCTTCAGTACTGTGGGCAAAGCCACACATTACCATGCCTGAAGAAGTGTAATACTTTTTCTCACAGATGGATCTCAAGAAATAATTTCCATTCTTACAGTAGTATATCATAGTAGTTAAAAATGTCTTTTGTAGGAGGACCAGCAATCTCAATTAACTTGAACCTCAAGATCTCTCAGACACTAGACCACCAACCAGGCAGCATACGCCAACTGATATGAGGCCCTCAACAAATGTATAGCAGAGGACTTCCAGGTTTGGTTGCAGTCAGAGAAGATGCACCTAACCCTCAAGAAACTGGAGGCCCCAGTGAGTGTGGAGGTCTGGTGGGGTGGGAGGGTGGGGACATCCTCCTCATAGAGACAAGAGGCAGAGAATAGGTATGGAATGTGGAACAGTTGGAAGGTGTACTGGGAAGGAAATAAAATCTGGAGTGTAAAAAAATAAAGAAAATAATAATAATAATAATAATAAAGAAATCTTTAACTCATTATCTTCTTTATATGCGTCGAAATGATTGTATGTTTCTCAACATGATTGTATGTTTCTTTTCTGAAAATAATCTAAATATAAAAACTATAATAGAGAGAATGTATACTTAGATCTATAGGTTCATATTGAAATGTAATTATGTCATCAGGAAGTTTATCAAATTATCATTTTACTTTATTTTTTCAATATTTCTGATAAAAATTTAGTGAACTTGCTCTAGATTAGGTATAGAAATGATGTATTTTCACCATCTTTTAAGTTTTATACATCTTTATAGTTATTCTATTTCTAGTAAGCAGCATGCATTTGGATTTTACTTTTATTTTGACATTAATAACATATATAGTACATATCAGTAAGTAACATATTTAGTCATTATCAATTAATATGCCTATCTTGTACATATTCTCCTTCCTTAAGTTTTTTTTTTATATTAAGTGATTTTATTCTATTTTATAACCTTAGTAGTAAATATTTTTGGTGTTATTTAATGGCTGCCCTAAACATTATAACATAAATTCTTTGCTCATTAATGTGAAATATGTGAATGAGTACATTTACTACTTCTTAAATATTGCAAGGGCCATTTAATACTTCCATTCACCCTCTTCAAGTATTTTCATGTTGCTGCAAAGGACTTTGATTCCACTTATATATTAAATCATGCATTTCATCATCATCATCATTTTAATTACCAAACACATATTTTTTTTTTTTTTTTGCCTTTCAGGAATTCCTCATTTATCTAGACTATGGTATTCCTACTTTGCATAATTTATCATACACATTTCTTTTTCAAATTGGTTTTTAATGTGAAGTTTATGGTACTTATTTTTTTCCAGTTTAGTTTATCACAGCACACTTTCATTTGCCTGCTAGAATGCTAAGTGTTTTCATTTCATACTCACTGGTGGTTTTACAATTATTTGCTTTTCAGACACTGGCCTCAACTCTCCCTCAAAATACAGCCTAGCTGAGTTGATTAACAAACATAATCATCCTACCTATTGTTTACTGTTTACAAGAAACTCACCTTAACTTTAAAGATAGGTACCACCCTAAAGTAAAAAGATGGGGAAAAAAAGTATCACTGGTAAATAGTATACTTCATGATACATGTGTGCAAAAGGAATTTCTGAATAGTATTCCATTTGCACATTTGCACAAGAATTAAGGCCAGTTATTGAACAGTTAGGCATAATGACTAAAAAACTTATGACAACAAAAGAAAAAAAAATCAACAGTATAAAGAGGAAGCCACAGAATGGGAGAATTGCTTACTGTACAAGTGTCAGAGTATTACCAT
The DNA here is from genome assembly GCA_021653895.1 of Mastomys natalensis. Taxonomy (NCBI): domain Eukaryota; kingdom Metazoa; phylum Chordata; class Mammalia; order Rodentia; family Muridae; genus Mastomys; species Mastomys natalensis. The sequence goes on from JAJTUV010002962.1 coordinate 90,679, forward strand.
CCAGAAGATGCAATGATCTCAAAAGACAGAGTCAAAAAATGACCCATTCAAAAATTGGGACTGTATACTCAAAAATGGTTAAGTAATATCTCAAAAAATATTTAACATCCCTGGGAATTTGAGAAATGTAAATCAAAACATCTTTGAAATTTCATTGTATCCCAATCAGAATGGTAAAGACCAATGGAACAACCAACAGCAGTGGTAAAAGAAAAATGGAGAAAGTGATCTTTATTCTGTGTTGCTACAATTCTGGATGTAATTCATTATGCATATTTCTCAAAGAAACTAAAAATAAATCTATCAAATGACCCAACTGTATCACTCTTTGGCATATGCACAAAGGGTTCAATACCCTACTCCACTAATACTTGCTTAGGCATGTTCTTTGTTGCTCAATTCACAATAGCTAGGAAATTGAAAGGATCTAAATGTTCTATAACTGAAAATGGATGTTGAGAATACTGGAAATATATACAATTATACAGTCTTCAGTGGTGAGAAAAAGGAAATAATGACATTTTAAAGCAAATGGTGGAACTAGAAACGATCATATTGAGTGGAATAACCCAAACCCATAAAGACAAATATGTTCTCTCTTATTCTTATTAGCTCCAAATCTTTAGATGTGAGTACATAGCAACTACAAAAACCAGCAAAGGAAATGGACCATCACCAGTATAGAGTGGCTGGGGAGCAATAGAGAGGGTACCAGGGTCCAAATAATATGATCGTGGAAACAGGAAAATTTGGGACTCCATAGGGAGAGGAAGGGCGGGTAATACAGGAGAAAGCGGTAGAGAGTAAAAGAAGATAGTACAGGGGAATGGTAGGATACAAGTGATTTAATGTGGAAATGGGAAATTGGGGGTTCTTTAAGGAAGGAGAGAAATATAAATACAGAAGAAGGTGGGGTGAGTAAATAATAAAAAGGATGTCTCAAAAATCTACAGGGAGCTAAATTCCACGGTTTTATTTTTGAGCATTATATAATTAAACAAACAGCAAACAAAACTCTAATAAGTGTATAAATTATTGGAGATTAACTAACTTTTTAGTGAATGACAAATGAGTCAAAGAAGAAATCAAAAATGTAATAAAAATTATTCCTGGAACTAAACACATACATACCATATGTAACAAAAATAATAAAAGTAAAAGGGATCTTAACTTGAGAGTGGGGAGCATGTGAGTAGTTCAAGAGACCATATATTAAGGGGGACAGAGGGAAGAAAGAGGAGAAAAAATTGACATAAGTATATTTCAGATTTTCAAAAGTAAAAATATGATATAAGAAAAGAACAGAAATTATAGAAATGAAGCTTCACTCTAAAAGTCACTGTAGGGAGATAGTCTTGTATAGAATATTTAAAGCAGGTAAAGACACAAGAAAATTCTACAACTACAGAGCAGTAACACTGATGATCATAGATGCAAAAGTCAACAAAACAAAACAATTTTCTCCTCTATACTTAATTGTGGTCCTTTTAAATTAATCTATATTCCAGAAAAGTATTTATCTATTCCATTCTATCTAATACATTAATAAAAATATACTTGTTAATTGCAGTTATTTTATTATTTGTTCTTAGGATGTTAATTTGATTATGGAATTATGTATTTATCTGTGAAATTCTTTAATTTTCTCTATATGCTTATGAAAGAAATATAGTTGTTTATAAGTTTATATTTGATAACTTCAATGAGTAGATTATTACTAAGTCTATTTCTATTGTTGAGCTTTTCTCTTAGGTTTAGTAATATTTTTGTTTATTTTTTTTTTAATCATTACTAGACATGCACAGTAACTTAGAGACTCTGGTTTTTGTAAGACTGTTTTTCTTATTTCAGGAAAAGTAAATAGAGTCTGATCACCTTGGTCTTATTGACACTGTTGTTATTTACATGTTCCCCCCTTTTTCTGAGTTGCATCCATTTCAGGGTCATATCAAATACTTTTGTTTATTATCAAAATTCCCTCTAACTTTAGCTTTATCTATTTTTTTTTGATATCTTCTATTCCACTCTAGTTGGTAGAAATATAACTCTCCATTCATAAGATAAAATTAGTTTTTCTCATGTAGATTTATAAGATAACAATTTTTATTTTATCTTTTTGAACTGTTACAATATCATTACATTCTTTCTCTAAATAAGGATTGTGGTTTGAGCAATGTACAGGAGTCAAAAATAGATAATTTTTGCAGAAAAATAGCATCTAGAACCTGAATTATTTAATAAATTTATATGTAATTATTTGGTGGACAATAAGCCATAAACTGTAGCCAACTATTCACAATGAAATAATGTCATGAACTAATATTTTATTCTCATTGGTCTATTGGCTATAAAGATACTAACCTGTCAAACACTGACTATAGAACAATGACTATTAAAGAATCCAAACCATTGTGAAAACTAGGGACTAAAAATGATTGTACATAAATGTTTTATTTAAAAATAAAATAATTGAAAAAAAAGACTCAAATATGAGCTTTAAAACTAAAATAAAGTACTTACAAAGGAAATGAGGTAGTATACTGGAGATTACTCTATAAAATTATATATTTGGAAACAGCCATGAAAAGTATTTACTTTAAAAATGTGCCTGAATTTCTATGTTTGTTACATGTTACTCTAATGCAACACAGTGATTACACACAGGATTTGATCCTATAAGAATAATAAGAGAATTATTGATGCAAATTTAAATGTTGTAATAATTTTATTTCAAAGAAATCCCACATATCTGGTCTTTTATCTCAAGCAGTTTTATTTGCCCCCATGTGAATATCAGACAAATAGAAACTCTATTACTTTGATATTCTGTCTCCAAACAATGTCCGATCTAGTGAATTACCTGTGTTTGAACCTGTATCAATAATTCTGGTGCAATCACGAAATAAAATGTAATTAAAAACAAAAGTTTAGAAATGATAGATATACAATCAGAGAGGAGTTGATTATTACCAAGTCTATTTCTATTGTTGAACTTTTCTCTTGGTTTTAGTCACATTTTTGTTAATTTTTATTGAATCATTATTAGACATGCATAGAAACTTAGAGGCACTGTTTTTTTTGGGGTTGTGTGTTCTTAGTACTGTAAATACTCTTATAAAACGTTATCTACTCAATTGCATTCTTACTCTGGCATTTAGCCCTTTCCATTTCTTTTCTGAATATCTGAGATTTGTAACAGAAATTCTCCTCTTTTATAACTGTAAAATCTTATGTATAATCCTTATAATACAAAGATATATATAATTTATAATATAAAATTATTAGTATAAACATAATGTGTTGTATCTTGTTTTGTTCAGGTTTTGTGTATGTCCTACAAAAAGAAAGCATTCTGATAGTAATGATTTTGACAATGCCAGAAGCTCTTCTAACCAAGTGAAACTGGTAAGAGGTTGTCAAGCCACGAATGACCTGGCTTGGTAAAGCAATTTTATGGCAAATGAAAATAATGTCCTTCACAAAGGCCTATTTATATTGTAGAATAATTAAAATACATAAATGTTTAAATATAAGCAATTTCATTCCATGAACAAGTTCATATTTTGAAAAAGACTGGTTGATGAACAAGACATTCTCCTTTAAGCAGTACTTTTTAATATTTCTATCAAGAATTTGATATAATCCAAGTTACTTTTTTCAAGGAGAAGAAATCTTGCCCATCCATCTGTAAATCATAGTGCCTCATATGCAACAAACACAAGGAGTACAACTGTTTGGAGGATGACAGGCTTAGAAATACTGTATGCTTTTTGCAAAGAACTAAAATAAGCTGCTGAGTATTGAGGGGAGAGGAAACACTAAATGCCTATAGAAGTGTGAACCTTACAAATCAAGACATGAAATTAATAGTAAATAACAAAGCTGTGCCAAGATTAAGATTATTTTTTGTATTCTTTGAAAGCATGTTGGTTCACCCGAGGAGTTGAGTCATTCAAAGTGTGCTGTATTTGGGAATATTTTAGATGTGCTATTTGTAACTCTGAGAATTGAAAGGAGAAAATTTGTCAAAGAGCCAGAAATACCCCCTGTGATAATTACTTCATGTTTTGAACAATACACCTATTAAGTAACTGTTATGATTCAGGTTTTATGGAAAACCATATGGTACAAATGTATTACCTTGTTTCTATGTTGTCAAAATATATATAAAACAATAACAATAATAGAAAAAAGGTATTTCCACTTCTACTTCAGGTAAAAAAGAAAGCAAGGCCAGGTGTAGGTTGTTTATTTGGCAGAAAACATTGGAGTCAATAAATATAATATTTCCAGAAGCTAAAAGGATGTTAGTTAGGCAGGAATTATATCATGATTTCATTTCAGCAATAAGAGGATTTTTTTTTTTTTGGTGTGTGAGCATGCTAGAGTTTTAGATTTTAGAAGTGAAAAATACCCTTATAATCAGTTTATATTCATTTAATAAATAGCCATGAGATTAAGAGTACCAAGTGACTCAATTGTTAGTTCAGAGTCAAAGGAAGTTTGAAAACAGGCTGATGGCTGAATCAACAATGTAAATATTGAATTTCTAATGTCCACAGTTGAAATTTTCGGTAGTGACTGAGATAACGGTGAGAGAGAAGAGATAAGGATGACAGTGCAGATAGCGTGGTGCACAGAGAGATAAGAGTGCTTGCATAAAGATGAATGAAGTTCTGGAAATGACAATATTAACATAGGACTTTCAGAAGACAGCAGTCTATTTCTTTCAGACTCTTATTATATAATGCCCATTTTAAATTCATTATCAAAAGAATAGACAACATAGGGAATCTGACACCTATTGCATCTATAACTGGGATGAACCCATAATTTATAATCAAAACAAGGAATATTGGAAAGTAAAATAATATGTTATTTAAAATAAGCAAAGAAGATGCAGAGAACAAAGATAAACATTACCACATAGGCACTGCTCATTTCTTCATCTGTATACTGTGATGTATATACACTCTAAGGTGAGACTATTAAGATCTTTAAGTCCGTGTTATCTGTTGCATTAGAGTATATAAAATTGGGGTGTTTTTGTCTTGTCTTTCTGTAAAAAGTGTAAGCTCAGGAAATTCAGGATCTGTAGCTATTCTTTCTTTGTAGCCTCATGAGAGTTATGTACAGAACTGTGAATTTACTTATAATGCTGTAAGTATAACTTCTGTTTGCTATTGCAACATTATTTGCAATTTACTTTCATCCAATTAGTAATCTGAAAACTAAATGGATCCTTAAGTCAAGTACGGAAATAAGGAGTGGGAAGTGTTGTAAACTAGCAAACTCATGTAGACTATATTATATAAGTAAGGATTTTGAAAATAAAATCCATGTTTGCATTAGTGCCTTGGGATGTGGTGTGTAGCCAATTCTTTTTCATTCAATCTCATGAAGGACTGGCTGTTTTGTCCTGTGGGTAATAAAACTGGGGGTTTCTAGCAGATGGAAGTATTTTGAAATGTGACTAAGGCTTCCATCTTGCCAGTTTCTGGTGTGATTTGACCCAAATGCAAGAGGTCAAAGATAAAGCTTAAGGATTTTTTCTTGTGAATGATATAGAAATTGGTCCAGGCAAAATTCAGGTTTAAATGGGGCACTGATGCTATCTAGATAGTTGACATTTCAATCAGTATAGTGGCTTAAACATGTCTTGAGACGTAGAAGAGGAGGCATTTTTCTCATCATCCCTTTGGTAAACATGTAAGAATTAATTTAATGCTTGAATTATTTCACTATCCTCTGTGACTGTTTCTCATTCTCTTCTAAAATGGTCTTTTCTTCATCCATGGCTGACCTCTTATCCAATGCTGCTTCAAACGTGGCTTGACAGCCTACATCAGTTGTTACACTAACCCCAGATTAATATTAGATTCACTATTGCTCTGTGATAAATTTTCTATTCCTTTCTGAAAGTAAATATAAGATATTTGAATACAAATTTGTTGTCTTAGCAAAATAAAAGTATCCTCCTCTCTTAATTAAATCATGTGTAAACCAATTTGACAATAAAGATCCTATAATACTCTTCTACGTCAAAAAATGAGTCTTTGTTACATGAATAATATTTATTAATATTTACTGAATATTTGTGATACTGATGGGGTTCAGAAGTTGTCTCAGAAACCACATGAACACAATCTCAGTCAGACAGGGACAGATTTTTTTGGATATGCCCAGTATTCATCGATCAAGGCCATTGTTCAGGTTCAAGAGCTGAATGTATGACATTGAGTTAAAATCCTAAAAGTCTTTTAAGCATAAAATCCACAAATATCTGTCCCAAGTTATTCTACCATTCAGGATTTAAGGATAGGGGATTTGCTTAGGAACATGTCTTTGTCATTTATCCTGTTTCCATTGGTTGGGGTACTCAACTGTGGCAGGTGACTTGCCTTGTCTAACATTCATGTCTTAACTTGCCAACCATGATATAGGTTACCCAAGTACATGTCTCTTTCTGCCAAGTAGAATGTCAGTTCCCAGGGAGGTCTTGGGAACTTAAACTTTATTCAATCCTAACTCAAAATGGAAGTCTTATTACAAATAGTTTTTTATATTGATGCAGATTTCTCTTATATTGTGGTCCATCCCAGGGGCAGGTTATATATTTTTTAATTTTTTTATTGGCTATTTTATTTATTTACAATCAGATGTCATCTGCTTTCCCCATTCCCCCTCCCTAGAACCCCCTATCTCATCCCCCTTCATCTTTTATGTGTTTATATCATTTTAATTACATGCATGTATCAAGGTCAGTTCTAGATTGAAGGTCCAGCAATACAATAGACACAAATAGTCAAAGAACAAGCAAGACAATAAACACAAATGGTCACAGGAAAATCAAGGCATTAAACCAATTACATGAACACTCCCATGATCACTGTTCCTAAGGGCTTATCAGGATCACCAAAGTATCTGAGCCTACTTCCCTGTCCTAGTGCAAGGCCATTTTCATGTCTGAAGCCTACTTCCTTGTTCTAGTATAAAATTTAGATTCCTGTCTGAAGTTACTTCTTTGTTCTAGCCCAATATTTAGATTCCTACCTGAAATTACTTTGTTGTTCTAGCCTAATTCTTGTCAGAATGACTTAAGACAGGCTCAGTTTTGTTAATAAAATAAAAAAGGGGGAGAGGTGGAGAGCTTTGGGGCTGCTTGGCAAGAATCTAACATGGGCCAAGGACAATGAAATGGGCTGTTTGGCAGGAATATGACATTGGCCAAGGACAAGGAAGTAGGCTTCAGGCAGGAATATAACATCAGCCCAGGGGCAGCTTATAAACCAGCTATACATGCAAGGGTGTTATAGGTGGGAGAAGAGATCCTTGGTCCTATGAAGGCTGGACGTCATGGGGGGAGGATTTGAGCGTGGGGAGGTGAGGTGTGGGGGGTGGGTAGATGGGGGTACACCCTCATAGAAGCAGAAGGAGGGGGATGGGATAGGGATTTCCTGGGAGGGAAGGGGTAAATGGGGTAAGGGGATAACATCTGAAATGTAAATAAAATATCCAATAAAAAAAATAAAAGCAAATACCATAAAAGCTTATACACAGGTGCAGGAAGTACTGTTGGGTGGTTAGTTTGGGTCCAAGCTTATTGTGTGTAAGTATACAAAGCCGGTCTACTGACTTCTATTGTGATTGTTTTCAAAGGACACAGAATATAACAGAATATGTAATCAACCTGAGTATGAGAAAGTCTCCTAGTAACAGCAGAAACAACAAATGAGAATGTTTCCTTATAATATTAGTAACAGCACAAAATGGCAGGCTCGGCAAGTAAAAGTTACCTAGGCCATAACATTCTACTTAGGCCTTAATATTTTACCTAGGCCTTAACAGTTACAAAATAATCATAATGAAGTTATTCCATTACATTCTCATTCTTGTTCTTGATCTATTCAATTCAGTGCTCAGGTAACAATGATTTTTTTTTTCATTTTTTACATTAAAACAAACTGCACGTTGACCAAATGGTCCTTATATACCCATACTCATATAAATAATGCAACATATTTTAAACACACACACAAATGCCTTCTCTAAACTCTTCTTTGTGATGTGCATATTGGTATCCTTTCTAGTTCTTTCTGTGATGTAGATTTAAATTCTTTCTAGAATGACCAACTTGTTTTAGTTTTTCTATTTATTTTGACACTGAAAATCCCACTTCTGGGTACCACTTCTGCTCCCAGAAACCTGGGACAGTAAGTCAATGTACATTACTGTCCTATTTGCTCTTTCCTAAATGTACTCTACTATGGAACTTCCCTTTTCAAATGCAATGCTCAGAAGGAGATACATCATAACTCACCATGAGACAAAATTTATATTATTTGTATCATTTGTGTAATGAATTATTAAAATACCTTTACTATGTTTTATTCCAAGAGGACAATACCTATAGATTTGTTCTTTTTTAATATATGGCAACATGGAGTGGCTTCTAAAATTTAAATAGTGATGATTACATATGTTTAATCTCATTTTGCTATTCTGTACTCTTTTCAAATGCCTTATTTCCCTATATTACAAGGAACAAGGAACCTAAGAGTGTCACCCAATCCGGGGTTATTTGCTACTGCGTATTTGGTACCAGATACATTTATGAGCTTTTCATTAATCCTAAAACAATTTGAAATAGGCTTTTGACCAGATTTCCCATTTATACTAGTTATTTGTGTAGTCACCCTAAAACTAAGAAAATATCTGAATAGCTATATAATATTACTGAAAAGTTTTAAAAGAAATTGATTATATGGTGATTCCTAGGAGTTTATTGTCCAGTTGGAACAATTTGTGACATATTGAATTTCAAATTAGTAACCATTTATTTTCCTATAAATACAGTTGAACAGTGAAACATTTACCAAGTAAGTATAAGATCCTAGCTTTGATTTTCATAACCACACAAAAATCTTTCCAAGTCATTTGTGTACCAATGTTTAAACCAAACATTAATCTGACAAGCCACAGGACTAATTCAGACTCAAGTTGTAGAAATTTCTTTTGTAATTCTATAAGTAAGAGTCTTTTTAATAGTAGATTAATTTTTAATTGATATTTGCCATGTTTTAAAAAGCAATTTGCATCAAAACCTATATTTCATGTCTCATTTGAAGAAAAATACTGAATGACAAATTTGCTTTTGCAATATATTTGATCACACTCTGAACCCGAGATTGTGTTATTTATTGAAAAAACCTGTTTGTTGATTTGGTGTGGCTCAGCTCTTACACACTTAATCCCTCTGGAAAGAATACAGACACTGCCTTAGTAGATATCATTAATGTTAAACCAAAACAATGAAGGTAGAGTTAGTTTGTAGAAGGAAGCACCCATGTACGAAAGTGACGTCTAATTGAGTGGCAAACAAAGTGACAAATCAGAGACATATTTGACAGAATAGGATCTGCTCAACTGTCATGAGTAGAGAGAGGAAAGGAAAGCATCTTTTTTATTGGATATTTTATTCATTTACATTTCACATATTATCCCCTTTCCCCATACCCCCAAAAGCCCCTGTCCCATCCCCCCTCCTGCTTTTATGAGGGTGTACTCCCACCAACCCAACTTAAGAAAGCAGAGAGAGAAGGAAAGAGAGGAGGTAGTTTTACCAGGAGAGTTTTACAGAGACAGGTTGAAAAGAGAATAAGCTAGACATACATAAAGACAGAACAAACCAGGAAATGAGAAGGAGCCAGAAGATTAGAACATACTGTCATAGTTAGTATGAGGACACGCACAGCGATTGAGGAGAGACTTTCTGAGATAAGTCAGATTGAATCAATCAGCATGGAGAGGAGTTTTGATTTAGAACAGCTGAGTTGACCAGACAGCCAGAGTTAAGAAAATAAAAAGGGTGAGATTATTTAGCAGTAAGTCTCACAGACTGAAAACATTCTAGGCTGAGATAAAACTGTTTGAAGGCTAGAAGCTTTGAAGACTAGGCCCAAATTAGCAGACCGAGGCAGTTATTCTCAGAGACAAAATTTATTCCTGATGATTAAAAAGTTACTATTATAATTTACTTGTGTGATATGCTGGAATGGAAGAGTACCTTGACTTTTAACTGGACCATATGCTTTACAGGTATGGCAATTTCAAGGCCAATCTATTGTTGTCTGTTTTCACTAGTTTCACTGATTATTATACTATCATTTTGCTGGATGCTGAAAACCTTTGTATAAGTCCTCATCTTGAACTATTTTTCTCTATTGCTTATTTTCTGTTTTAGAAGATAAATGTTAAGTCAATGTTAACAAAACTAAAACTGCCATAACAATTCATTTTTCCATAATGTTTATAATGTACTTGGGATCTTTCCATCTTCTGATATCTTCTGGTATAGGAACAGACAAGTTGATCAGTGGAATTCAATCTAAGACCCTGAAATAAACACAGACACACACAGACACACACACACACAGACACACACACACACACACACACACAGAGAGAGAGAGAGAGAGAGAGAGAGAGAGAGAGAGAGAGAGAGACTTGATTTTGACAAAGAAGCCAAAACCATACAATGGAAAAAAAAAAAAAGAAAGCATATACAACAAATGGTCATGGTCTAACTGGATGTCAGCATGTAGAAGAATGCAAATAGATCAATATCTAGCACAAAACTCAAGTCCAGGTTGGTCAAAGACCTCAATGTAAAACAAGACAGACTAAATCTAATAGAAGAGAAAGTGGGGAATAGCTTTGAACTCAATGGTAAAGTAGACTTTAGTACCAAGAAATTTTTGATGGACTCCAAAAGACCAGTCAAGAGTGGAACTGATGTAATCACACCAGGATCTTATTAGAGCTAGCTTAGGATCAGCCCACCACCAACCTACAGGATGGTTTGGGTGAAAAAGAAACCTGAACACTCATGGGGCAAGGTTTTCTAGAAAGCAGCGAGTTCATAACTTGTGTGTTCTTTTGTGACTGAGTTACCTCACACAGAATGATATTTTCTAGATCCATTCATTTGCCTTCGAATTTCATGAAGTCATTGTTTTTAATAGTTGAGTAGTATTCCATTGTGTAAATGCATCACATTTTCTGTATCTATTCCTCTGTTGAGGAACATCTGGGTTGTTTCCAGCTTCTGGCTATTATAAATGAGTGAGATAACTCAGCCACAAAAGACCACACATGGTACATACTCACTGATAAGTGTATATAAGGCAAAGAGCTTGGAATACCCAAGATACAACTCACAGATTACATGAAGCTCAAGAGGAAGGAAGACCAAAGAGTGGATGCTTCAGTCCTACTTACAAGGGGGAACAAAATAATCAAGGGAAGTAGAGGGTGGGATGAACTTGGAAGGAAGAGAAAGAAGGGGAAAAGAGGAGAAGAATCAGGTATGGGGAGAGGTGGAGGAGATGTACAGAGAGTCAGGAAATTGAACAGAGGTGTATAGCAATGGCAGATGGGGAACTGGGGTAGCAACCAGAAAGTTCCAGATGCCAAAAAAGTAAGAAGCTCCCAGGACCCCACTGAGATATTAGCTGAATTACCCCACAAAGGAGAGGGAGAACCTGTCAAGACCATATCCAGAGGTTAGGCATGGCCCCCCAGTTGAGGGATGGGGCCACCCACCCATCTCAAAAAAATTAACCCAGAATTGCTCCTGTTTAAAGGAAATACAGGGGGAAAGAGTGGAGCAGAGACTGAAGGAAAGGCCATCCAGAGATTGCCCCACCTGGGGATCCATCCCAACTGCAGACACCAAACTCAGACACTATTGCAGATGCCAAGAGGTGGTTGCTGACAGGATCCTGATACAGCTGTCTTCTGAGAGGCTTTGTCAGATCCTGACCAATACAAATGAGGATGGATACTCACAGTCAACAACTGGACTGAGAACAAGGACTCCAATGGAGGAATTAGGGGAAGGACCAAAGGAGCTGAGGAGGCCTTATCTGGCATCAATGGGAGAGTGGCCCTTGGTCCTGTGACTTGATGCCCCAGTGTAGAGGAATGCCAGGGCAGGAAGGAAGGAGTGGGTAGGTAGGTGAGGGAACACCTACATAGAAGCAGGGTAAGATGGGATGGGATAGGGGCTTTGCAGAGGGGAAACTAGGAAAAGGGATAACATTTGAAATGTAAGTAAATAAAATATCCAATAAAAAAAGATGAAGCAGCAAAGAAGGGGTGAATGTTTTAGCCTGGCAAGCATCTAATTGGTGTGCTACTGTGGTCTTTAGCATAATTGGCTGGTGCTAGGAGTCAAATTGTAAACTTAACTTCTGATTTCTTTTTAATTGGTAGTTGGTAGGTAGACAGTAGGCTTGTTGGGGATTAACCTGGAAACTCTAGATTTGTTGGGGGAGATAAACCTGGAGATGCAGGTCTTGTTGGGTGTTAGTGTAGAAACTGGAGCTAAGCTTGGTTTTTGTTTGTTTGTTTGATTGATTGATTTTTGTTTTTTCTTCTTTTTTTTTTTTTTTTTTTGGTAACTTGGAAACTAATTCTAGCTACTGGTCTTGACTTCAAATTTAGGTAAGATGGAGTCTGAACCCAAAATTTTGGTCTCTCAAGATAACTTCCTGAACAGAATACCAATGACTCAGACTCTAAGATCAACAATTGATAAATGGGAACTCATGAAACTGAAAAGCTTCTATAAGGCAAAAAAACACTGTCAATAGGACAAAATGGCAGCCTACCGACTGGGAAAGGATCTTCATCAACCCTAAATCTGACAGAAGGCTAATATACAAAATTTATAAAGAAGTCAAGTAGATAGATACCAACAACCCAAACAACCCAATTAAAAAATGGGGTAAAGAGTTAAACAGAAAATTCTCAACTGAGGGATCACTAATGGCCAAGAAATACTTAAATAAATGTTCAAAGTTCTTAGCCATAGGGAAATGCAAATCAAAACAACTCTGATATTCCATCTTCATCTATCAGAATGTCTAAGATAAAAAATTCAAGTGACAGTATATGCTGAATGTGGAGCAAGGGGAACACTCCTCCATTGCTGTTGGGAGTAAAAACTTGTACAAGGACTTTAGAAATCAATTTGATGGTTCCTCAGAAATGTTGGAATATTTCTACCTCAAGACCCAATTATACCATTCCTGGGCATATACTCAAATGATGCCCCATGATACTACAGCAACGATTGCTTAACTATCTTCATAACAGCTTTATTCATAATAGCCAGAAACTGGAAACAACCTAGATGTCCCTCAACTGAAGAATGGATAATGAAATTGCCATACATCTATACAATGGAATACTATTCAGCTATTAAAAACCAAGACAGTGATTTTGCAGGAAAATGGATGATCTTGAGACTATCAACCCAGTCCCTAAAGGACCTGCATGGTATGTACTCACTTATAAGTGGATATTAACCATAAAATAAAGGATACCCATCCTACACTCCACAGATCCAAAGACGCTAAAGAAGAAGGAAGGCCCAAGTGAGGATGCTTGAATTTCACTTAGAAGGGGAAACAAAATAATCACAGGAGGCAGATGGTGGTAGGGAACTAGGTAGGAGAGGGGATGAAGAGGGAATGATGCATTCAGGCTCAAGAGTCGGGAAAGGCAGGAGGGATGGCAAGATGCCACGAGAATGAAAGGAAATCTGCAATTGATAGGGTTGGGAAAGTGTTGAGGTATCTTGAGGATATGACATAGACCTGGGATAGGGGAGGCTCACAAGAATCTGTGTGGGTGACCATAACTGTGACTCACATCACTGGGGATATGGAACTTGAGGAGGATACCTCCTGTAGCCAGTCAGGAACCCCTGTGGAGCCATAAGAACACCAACCTACCCACAAAACTTTCCATGCAAAATTTATCCACTTTACAAGAAATGCAGGGATAGGGGAGGGAGCAAATACTGAAGGAATGGCCAACCAATAACTGGCCCAACTTGAGACCCACCTCATGGTCTAGCACCAACCTCTGACGCTATTAATGATATTCTGTTATGCTTTCAGACAATAGTCTAGTTTGGCTGTCCTCTGAGAGGCTCCAGCCAGCATCAGACTCAGACAGATACAGACACCCATAGCCAGACAGAGAATGGAGCTTGGGAAATCTTATGGAAAAGTTGAGAGAAGGGTTTTGTCCCCCAAATAGATAGGAACTCCACCGAAGGACCAATAGAGTTAACTAACCTGGACCCTTAGGGCTCTCAGAGACTGAACCACCAACCAAACAGTATCCATGAGCTGGACCCAACTCCCTGCCCCCCTGCACATATGTAGCAGATGTGCAGCCTGATCTTCTTCTGGATCACTAACAATTGGAGTATGGCTATTCCAGATGTTGCCTGTCTGTGGGATATGTTCTTCTAGCTAGACTGCCTTGTCTGGGTTCAGTGGAAGAAAATATGGCTATCCCCACAGAAACTTGATGTTTCAGGGATACCCAGGTGCAGTTCTAACCTCTGAATAAAGAAGAGTGGGGAGGGTGGACCTATGGTAGGAGGGATGACTGGGAGGAGGGGCAGTGAGTAGGATGTAAAGTGAATAAATAAAAATTTAAAAATAAAATCTGAAAAAACATATAGACCTTAAAAATTCTGGAATTTTCTTAAGAATTGTTATGGAGTAGTGCTTCTAAATGCTTCTTCAGAACTGACCAAGAACAAAAGAAAAACAGTACTGTTTCAGAGATTGAGGGTAAAAGTCAGAGAGAACAGTGAGCTAGTGACCCATTGCTAAGAAGTTTAATTTGGATATTTAGTTCAGCAACATCTGCCACTCATTTCTATGGTATAGGGTATGTCCACTCAGCCAGAATTGCTAACTGTTTCCAATGTTGTTTATTTCTGAAAGAGAACATGAGGTCTGAAGTATAAACAGAATTATATAAAACTTTGGAGACATGTTAGAGAAAAGGATATTTTGTATGTAGAATTATATGAATACTCATGATGAGACTGTGTATGAATTGGTAGGTAGGTAGAAAGGTAAGTAGATAGATAGATAGATAGATAGATAGATAGATAGATAGATAGATAAATAGTGATTAGATTTGTGGTGATCTGTACCAAACCTTTTTACATAATCTGTGTACTCTGTACATTCTTCCCTAGGAGTTGTCATTTTCTTTGACTAATGGGAGAAGAGGAGGCACAATCTAAGTAGATGCTTTAAAATGTTGTTTAGAGGTTTTCTTCTTTACTCAGTACTCTTCTTTCAAGCCAGATTGGGTCATGCCATTTTAAATATTAAACACAATACATGATTACTCCTGTAGACTGCTGTGTGATAAATGGCATTTGGCATTGTCACATTTACCTATCACCAATCAATGTGTAATGAGCAACCAATTCTGTATTAGCCCATCTGAGTTCAGTTTCTATTTCCAACCTCTAGACTGCTAAAGGAACATAAGAAATCACATCTGTGACCTGCATCCACCTTTCATATTCTCACCTACTAAAAGGCAGTGGTAGTAGGTAACCTGGCAGGTAGTCCTAAAAATATGAACAAATGAAAAGTACATAATACCTAGTAGGCATAGGTCAATTATTAATGTATCCTCAGACGCCCATTAAATAAACTATGTTAAGTCCCTGAATTTTGTGATGTTGGTAATGAAGATCCATTGTGTCAGTAATTTCTAAAACAAATCACTGTAAAGGCAAGGATAGGAATATGGGAGAAATTTATGTCCTTGAAATTTGGTATTTATAGCCAGAATTCTTAAACTCTTATGTATCATGGGTGTGCACTTCAACTACATATTAAAAATGATTAAATCAGTTAATGCAGTAAGAAGTTATATGTTCACGCTAATATTAAAACATGTTTACTAATTATTCTTGTCTATTTTTCTAAATAATTTATTTATATGGTAATCTATATTTTTTTATATTCTATGATAACTTGGACTTAATTTGTGTCAACATAACTCATTAGGAAAGCTAAGTTAATAAGGGCATCGGGATCAGAATATCACAATCTGTTAAGAAACTGAAGAATGCATGAAGATTCCTTAGGAACATAAGAAATCACATCTGTGACCTGCATCCACCTTTCATATTCTCACCTACTAAAAGGCAGTGGTAGTAGGTAACCTGGCAGGTAGTCCTAAAAATATGAACAAATGAAAAGTACATAATACCTAGTAGGCATAGGTCAATTATTAATGTATCCTCAGACGCCCATAGTCTCACTATTTTGCCTTAAGACCCTGAAAGCAATACATTTCTATGGATGAAATATTTCACATGCAACAATTACCTAAGAAACATTTTTTTTTCAGGATATTATGGCACAGTTTAATTTATTTCAAAGAAAACCTGAAGAACAGCTAATATGGTTCATATCCCATGTCAGATAACACATTGCCTGGGTAATCATTAAAACTAAAACGCTGCCTATATTCTCTAAGCTTTCATTTGTACATGTAAAGATTCTATGGCAATGACAGATACCTAGTTTAAAGCACTTAACACACAGTAGGAAGCAATGTATACTAGCTAATGTTAATAACAATTGTTTTCTCGTTGTTGCAGTTGCATTGCAGTTGCCACACTGCAATTGAATAGCATTTCCAGGTTCTTACTGTGGTTGGATTAACTATGGCCCAGTCTGTGTTCTTATTGGGAATTTTGAGAACTGGAGTTCCTGCAGATAAATTTTCAGGCTTTCACAAATCTTTTCACCTTGTGAATGCTAGTTCCTATAAGCGATTCCAAAGGCAAAATGGCATTTTAGGACCAATGATAAGTATACCTCTAAAATAGAATACACACCTGGCAGTTTCCTAGGACAGAAAAATATACTGGTGAGAGCAGCTGGGCTGGTAAAAGTAACAAATGGCAAAATGCATCTCCTGAAATTCTGTGAAGCTAAGGGCCTCATCAGTTATAACCTGATTTTGTTGTTGTGTTGTTGTTGTTGTTGTTATTGTTGTTTTTCCCAAAATACTTGACTCCTTTCTCTTGAATATGGAAATTTTATGATTAAAAGTGAAAGAAGACATTTTTGTCAGGTTTAGAAGCAAATCAAATACTGACTTTAATAACTTTAGCAACAGTTCTGCTTTTACTGTTTGAGGACTTCCTAGAGTTTGGAAGAGGTAGCAGAGAATGGACATTCTGTCTCAGTTTTCTTATGCATACCTTTGTGAACTCACCAGTTTTTCATTCACTGTTATCCCCAAATTCATGTGTTATTCAGCAAAAGCATGTGCATTATAAAGACAACCATTTATTATCAGCCATCAGTCAATTATGCCAGCTTTCTAGACCCTTTCTTACCATTACTGCTATAGTAAATAATCAGAACTTGGAAAACTTCATTTCCCTTTTGATTGATTGTACTCTGGAAGCGAAGTATAGAAAAAAAGTGTTGAGAGTATAAAATGCTGAATTAGGAACTTGGAATGCATGTTTTATGTAAGCTTATAGCAAAAGACATGGGACACTTGCTTCAGGCTTTAAAATCTCCTCCACTGAGATCTCTTATTTATAGAAACCATTCAAGGCTTTTATATAAGTACACCTACTAGCATAATGCCAGCCACACATAGCAAAACATGTTCATTAATTGAAAGTGCACAAACAAAACACTTTAAAATATTTATTAAACTGCCTTATTTCCTAAAATGAAAAATGACTTAAATGTCTCTTGTACTTTCTAAAATCACATTTCAAATGTTCCAATTGTTTTATTATATGTAGTAAAAATTAAATGTACCTATAGCATCCTAATTACTATTCTGAAATACCTTATCATCTCAATAGTCTTATAAATCATGTTCTAGATTTACCACTAAATTATTATTATCATTGCTTTTTTTTCTCCATTTTACTAATGAGAAAACTGAAGCCAAAGTAGTCAAGTAGCAAAAGAAATGAGTAAATCTACTGTTATAATTTGGATCTGGAATAAGCCTCAAAGGTCTATGCATTAACACCTCCATTGACAACTTGGTGTTACTTAGAAATTGCAAACATTTCAGAAGATGAAACATTGCCCAAGAAGATCTTTATATTATTAAGAGTATGTCCTTGAAAGGGATAGAAAAACTCTAGTCGTATCCTTTTCCTGTTTCTTTCATATCTGACACTAAAGTAAGTAGATTTTTCTCTACTGCACACTCTGTTATAGCATGTTGCCTCAATATGGATCTAAAAGCAACATAGGCAACTGACCATATACCCCACCCCCAAAAAATTCTTTCAAAGATATATGCTGAAATGAGCAGATCAACAGTGTCAACTGATCTGGACCCCTGGGAAATCCCAAAGACTAAGCCACCAACAGAAGTCCATACATGGATTGGTCTGAGGACCATATGTACATGCTACATATGTAGCAGAGGACTGACTGCCATGTCTGGCCTTAGTGTGTTGCATTTAATATTTAAAATGGCATGTCCCAATCTGGTTTGTTCTTATGAGGCCACCTAGTTTCCAACTAGGCAAGGCCTGAGGCCACGAGCAGTGGCATGCTCTTGCTGCTGCTGCAGCTCTGCCTGGCCAGAAGCACAGGCCCTGGCACCCATGAGATGACAGCGTGGGATATGACTCTGCCAATCTACCACTACCATTCTGTCTCCACAAGCTTGGCTGAACCCCAGACAATACCCGCCATGCCTGCAGCTCCCAGTAGAATGAAAACTCTCATGTTTAAAGATTATCTAGTGGTTTTATATATTTAAAAATGCTTAACTAAACAACTTGCCCACCCAATTAGAGTTGTTTCCCAATATCTAACCTTAAGATATAAATCTTTACCCAGGACTGTCCAGGACCCACATGTGGTTTTCCATGGCTCCTACATCTCCCTCCTCTCTTAGCTACTCCTCTTTCTTCTCCTCTTCCTCTCCTCTCTCCTTCCATATTAGCGCCTCCCAAATTACTGAGTTTATTGTAAGATGTAACAAGGGAAATATCTTGCTACATTAGTGGTCTGTAGAGACTTGATGCCCCAGAGAAAGGGAATGCACAGGACAGGGGAAAACCTTCTTAGAGACAAAGGGGAGAGGAATGGAGTAAGGAACGATTGGGAGGGGGATCAGGAAGGGGAAACAACATTTAGCATGTAAATAAATATAATAACTAATTAAAGAAATAAATGAGCCTTTCTTTTTTTTTTCAATAAGATGATTGTCTTAGTTATTTTGTAATAATACTTGATAGGTGGCTAAAATATCTAAGCTTTATTAACACCAAAGGTGATTGGCAGCTAAAAAATCATCTTGATGAGTAATCCAATGCTCCCAGGAAGTTTAAGTTTCTGCCTAAATTTACCATCATGTCAGTTAAAAATCTTCAGTCAGGAGCAAGTCAACAAGTCTTTTACTTATGGCTAGATTACTAAGCATTGCTATTATGGGTGCAAAGAAATCACACATGATTCTTCAGTGAAAAGAATATAGCTGGGCGGTGGTGGCGCATGCCTTTAATCCCAGCACTTGGGAGGCAGAGGCAGGCAGATTTCTGAGTTCGAGGCCAGCCTGGTCTACAGAGTGAGTTCCAGGACAGCCAGGCCTACACAGAGAAACCCTGTCTCAAAAAACCAAAAAAAAAAAAAAAAAAAAAAAAAAGAATATGAAGAATTAGTTAACATGGTGAGTGTTTCTACCATTGTAGCTCAATCTACAGAAATTCCAATGCTTGTCATAGTAAGCAAGTCTGAAGCATGCTTTTCTGTCAATTAGTGTATAGATACAGAATGTATGATGTATATGGAGATAAAGTGAGACAAGGAGACAGACACATTTCGTGAAAGCTTTTCTTTGCCATGCTTAAGAAATTCAAATATATTCTGTGGACAATAAAAATCCATTGGCTTATTAAAAGTAAATAACTTGATCATTTACATATACCTACCTGAAAAAACAGTCTATAAAGAAAGGAGCAGATTTAGGTATGGTATGTACATGCCTATTACCATATAACTAAAAATGTTTTTAATACTCAATAGAGGAAATATGTGATGATTAGCATAGACTATATCTAGTCAATTTTTAGCATTGTTAAGATGTTGGACATTTTTTTTTATTAGCAATTGTTTTCTTTATATATGTACAATGTGTATTTTGGTCCTCCTAATATTTTTCTCCTGCACATACCAGTTCCCATTTTCCTTACAAATCTAATTTTCATAATTATTATATTGGGTTTTATTTAGTGACCCAATAATTGGTTATCTATGCAATCTCTAGTTTGTAACTAGCCATCAGAACCTGGTGAATCCACCACTCAGTATGCACTTTGATCCCATGCCTCCCAGAAACTTTTGGTTGCTAAAAGATCAAAAGTATGCGGGATGACCCCCAAGTCTCTTCCCCATCCATAGCTGACTAGTAAGATGAACTGACTTCTGTGTATATATTACAAGTATATATAGTTGCTGTGAGTTTCAGGTTCCCATACTATGTACTGATTAGAAGATGATGTTTTATAGTTTCCCTATATTTTGGTTCTAACATTTTTTTTGGACCCCCTCTTTGAAAATACTATGTGAGCCTTAATGTTGTAAATATTTTGTCTCTCATTGAGAGCTAAGCCCTCAACCATCACATATTGTCAATACCTTCAGTAGGTTTTCATTTATCTTTGAATGTTGCAAGGAGAAGAATGTTTATTTAAATCTGAAAGTATCCTTTATCTATTAATGAAAAACTACCTAAATACTTAGGGCAAAGATTTATTGCATATCAGTTCATGAATCATGACAGTTTATATCCCTCCTATCCTTAGTAGTGCATTTTGGACCAGGTTTATAATAAGAGGAATGAAGTCCTTATTGTAAAACAACCCCAAATCTACTTAAGGAGACTGTTACCTTTAAAACCATTATATCAATGAGCACTTCTTGTCTGGTTAAGTTGGTATCATAGTTCACAGAGCTGAGCATAAATATCTTTATCACTAAGAAGCATGCATAGTACCTACTAGAACCATGGAGGAAGCAGGGAAAAATTATCTAGGCCAGTTTGATCTCATCTTGTATATGAGCTATGTAGTATCTAAAACAATAGAGCCTTACAGAGTAGTTCTAACAACTAGGTGAATAGCAGAAACCTGTATTATTTAAAGGTCACCTTTGTGGAGTCTCTTGGACCTCTAGCATATGGAGGTGTCCCCCACTTGTCACTGGGGTTTTTCTTTAATGACCCTTTGATTCTAGGAGGTATATTATTTAGAGGGATATCCATCTTCATAATCTCTTATATGTTTTTAGTTGAATTATCTGATCTCTAAATTCAAGGTTGAATTCTCACCCCTCTCTAAATTCTAGTTTGAATCCTTCTACTCCCAGTATTCCACACTTTACAGTCTCATTTAACCTATGTGATACAATATTTCCCATCTTAAAGTGCTCTCTCATATTGTTCCTCATTTAGTTTCTGGAATACCAGAGATACTCCAAGGCAAGCATACAAGACTAAAGTATGTGATCTAAGACTAGCACATGAAGGAAAAGATGTGATGCTTATTCTTTTGAGCCTTGAATATCTCACTCAGTATAATTTTTCCAGTTCTATCCATTTTTTCCTGAAAAGTTCTTAATGTCATTTTTTTTCTAGCTGCATAAACCTCATATGTACATGTACTTTTATTTTAGATCACTTGTACACCAGAAAGATAAGCATTATTAGAGAAGCCAAGCAACCACTTTCAAGACTGGTTGACACTACACAACTCAAAAAGGAGGAGGAGGAGGAGGAGGGGATGGAGAGGGGGAGGGGATGGAGAGGGGGAGGGGGATGGAGAGGGGGAGGGGGAGGAGGAGGGGGATGGAGAGGGGGAGGGGGAGGAGGAGGAGGAGGAGGAAAGAAGGAGGGAAGAAAGAACAAAAGAAAGACAAGCTAAGCCATTAGAATAGAGTAGACTTTAGTTGCTTTGGAGATAGTGTTGCTCAAGTTACATTAAGAAGATGCAGGACTATTTATAAAACTTAAGGCAGGATGGCTTTATTGTTTAATAGTGTTCCTAAAGGCACAGTGAAAAGAAATGACAGACAAGGAGTCATTAAATATATATTGAGAAACAGATCATTTTACCTAAAGCAATGTACAAATTTAACACACTCTCTAAATTCCAGTAAAGTACATCAAAGATATTAAACCTTTCATAGGAATATAGAAAATACACAAGCTATCTCAAACAACCACGAATAATTAAAAAGAAACACACAACTTCTGAAGGTAATACCATCACATATTTTATGTTATACTATAGATCTATAGTCTAAAACTAGTATGGTGCTTTGCAGATGCTAGGCAAGTGCTCTGTCAACTCAACTATATTTCCAGTCCCAAGACCTTTTGTTTTCCAACACATTAATTCTAATTTCTTAGTCTGTCTAATTGTATTCTATTGCATACCTATATACTTTCTTCTAATATTCTCAAATCTTTCTTATAATAAACTAGAGAAGAATTTTTTTTAATTCAATATGGGCTCATTGATTTGGTGGAAAAGAATTGAGAAGCCACATATAAAACCACATCCCTGCAGCTACCTGAATTTTGACAGAGGCCAACAGCACACAATTGAGAAACTAGAGCATCTTCAACAAATGGTGCTGCTTAAATGGAACATAGGAGAATGACTGGTGAATCTCTATGGAAATCAGTCATAGATTATACTGGTATACATATTTAAGTGATATGCTTAGGCAATATAATAGTGCAAAAATTAGAGGTTCCAAAAGAAAAGAGACAAGAGAAGCAGAGTTTCAATATGGAACAAGTAAATAGAAAATTTAAGTAATATACCTTTGACGATCTAGAGTTTGTGGAGGTGAAGAAATCAGTAAGCCTGATTTAATAAGATATTCATATTATTTCCTGATTCCTGAAATTCAGACATGGTTAACAAAGAGTATATCTTTTACATGTTACTACTAATATCTGGTAAATTTTTAAAGTAATTATGTTGTTACTACCAAAATAAGAACATAATAACTTAATCTATTGTTATAACCTCTGAAAATCTATCTACAAATTATGCAAGGTAAAACTCATTTAAACAATAAGTCAGATTTTATGTGGAATGGCTCTTTTCTTAGATCTTGTTTCTATAAAGCTTCAAAATTTTAACAGCCTTACAGTTATTGCTTATAAATATAATTGCATGCTATGAGTATGAAATGGTGGTAGACACTTGTTTTAAACTTAGTCCCAAAAATATTTTTCAAAGACAGTTCATATTTAAGAATGCTTTCAGCACTTTGTCACTTGTTAAGTTGATGAACATACATGCAAAAATTGGATGTTTGGATGTTCACACTACCTGATAGAGAGAAATGGAGATAATCTGCTCTCCAGATTCTTTGTGTTCTATTTAAGGTTAATATTCTTTTCAACATTTAGATAAGGTGTTTAAAAATGTCCAAGTAAATGTCATTGATTTGTTTTTCTGATGAATAATGGATATTACCAAGGATTTCAAAAGATTGAGACTCATGATAATCAAGCTATTTTCACCAGCATTGAATTGTCTTAAACAATTCTGCTACCTTACATTCTACACAAAATACTGTATTACTAAAGTGACAGGTAACATAAGAAATTCATGATATTGGATCACTGCTGAAATAAAACTGGGGCAAGCTGTTTATAGTAATAATAGAAATTCATCTCCATGTCCCCATAGTTTTCTCTTTTTCTACAAAATGCACATGTATAAGTCAGATGTCAGTGGACAGAAAACTCTTCTGAAAATATACAGAATCATGATGACTTTATTCTAAGCAATTATACTTAGTATATTTAGCAAAGCTTTTATTTTAATACACAAATATCAAGGATTCACTTTTGCTATTAAGAGATTTAATTTAAAAATCCAAATGGATGGGGCCAGAGTGATGGTTAAGAGCACTGACTGTTCTTCCAGAGGTCCTGAGTTCAAATCCTAGCAACCACATGGTGGTTCACAGTGATCTATAGTGGTATCTGATGCCCTTTTCTGGTGTGTCTGAAGACAGCTACAGTATACTCATATACAGAAAATGAATAAATAAATCTTTTTAAATATCCAAAGGAAAAATGTTAGATGTCTAGTCAATTATTTGAATAGACAATAAGTAATGGACTTATTTTCTGAGATATGTGTCATTAGATTTCATCATTGAAGAAATAATGTTACTAGAACTGTAGCAGGTAACATAAACATACAGGTTGGGGTCTCTGGTCATGGATGCACAGTCTATGACTGACTAAAATATATTTTGCTGGTCCATCACACAATTAATAAACACAAAATAAATAGCATTTAATTAATGGTAACCAAAAAATTAATTTTCATGTAATGGTAATGTTAGAAATCTTTATAACTATAATAGTTCCTAAGAGTATAATAGTGATTCTTGGAACATAACTGATATTTTGGAAATTGTGAAATATATATGTCTGTAAAATTACATGCAATATATTAATTTACTGATTTGTATAATTGCTTTACTCAAGCATTTGATGTTATGAAAGTGCATTGATGTCTGCCCTCAAAATTATCAAGTTTAGCCATAGCTCCATTGTCTGGCCACAGGCCTGCCAGACTCAGTTAGGCTTGCCAAACAATGAACATTCAGGCCTGCAAAAAAGAATCAACCAGTTTAGATCCCTTTTCCCACCCTTCCTCTGCAGGTCCCCTTGGGCATACCTAGCTGCCTTGAGCAAGCTGGAGGCTCTCTTCTGAGCTCCATTGTCTAGGGAGTGCCCTGCTGTACTCCATTAGGCCTGCCAAACTAGGAACATCCAGGCCCACTAAACAAGGAATAACCAAGCCTGCTACACCAAGAACATCCAGTTCAAGGCTGCCCACAAGAGACTTGCTGTGCAGGGATTCAGATTTGAGACTTCTTTTGTCAATGCAATTAATCTGAATCTCTTTACCTGACAATTAGGCAGATTCTTTTGATATTGGCAAAAGGAAGCCACAGTCTTCACCAAAATATCAAAAATACAATCTTTAGAAAACATACAAACATTCTTCTCCACAGAGACATCTTGGGCTAGGTCTGCACTGTTCAAATAAACCTTAGCATCAGTGTCTTCCATATTTCCTCTAGGATGGTCCACTAAACTCCACTTAAAGCATTACACCGCTTTTAAATCCAGTTGCCAAACCCACATTTCTCTAAACAGAATACTGTCAGACCTATCACTAAACTACACCAGTCCCTGATACCAACTTTTCTCTTAGTTAGGTTTTCCATTGCTGTGAAGAGACAGCATGACCAAAGCAACTCTTATAAAGGAGAATATTTAATTGGGGCTAGCTTACATGTCAGAATTTCATTCCATGATTGTCAAGGCTGGAAGCATGGCAACATACAGGTAGGCATGATAATAGAGAAGCTGAGAGTTCTTTATCTTGTTCTGAAAGTAAATAGTAATAGAGTGTCTTGCAAGCAGCTAGGAGGAGGGTCTCAAAGCCCACTCCCACAGAGACACATTTCCTCCAACAAGGCCACACCTCTCAACAGTTTCACTCCCCATGGGCCAAGCATATTCAAACCATCACAGTTATGAATCAAATGGACCTAACAGATATTTACAGAATGTTTCACCCAAATACAAAGAATTATACCTTCATCTTAGTACCTCATGGAACCTTCTCCAAAAATTGACTGTACACTCATTCACAAAGTAAGCCTCAACAGATAAAAGAAAATTGATGCAACTCCTTATATCTTACCAGACCACCAGTGGGTTAAAGCTGAACTTCAACAGCAACAGAAACAACAGAAAGCCTACAAACTCACAGAGACTAAACAACTTTCTATTCAATGATCACTGTGTCAGGGAAAACAAAAGAAATACTTTCTAAAATTAAAAGAAAATGAAGACACAACATACTCAAACTAATGGGACACAAAGAAAGCAGTACTAAGGGAAAAGTTCATAGCACTAACTGCTTTTATTTAAAAAATTAGAGAGTTAGATCATACTCCTCAATATACATGTAAGCTTCTTTTTCCCTACTCATCCTTCCTGCTCGCTAAGCCCTCTAGGCTAAGCCAAGCTGCCCTGAGCAGACTGCCATCTCAGGGGGACCTCCATTTTCCCTATGCCTCTCTTCCACCTCCATCAGACTCCTGAACCATATAGGTAAGCTTCCTTTCCTCCACCCATCTTCCCTGCTGGCTGAGCTCTCTGGGCCAAGCCAAGCAGCACTGAGCAGCCTGCCATTCCAAGAGAAGAACCTCTATTCTCCAGCTGCCCCTTCAGCTACCTCCATCAGACCTGAGAATCCTGAAACATACAGGTTGGTTTCCCTTCCTATCTATACCTCTCTGCCTGATCCCCATTATCTTTCCAATCTGCACCTCCACCCAAATCTGTGGCAGATTGACATGCCTGTCCCTGACCAAAAAGCCAGCCTGTCTCCCATGAGGTCTGCCCTAACCAAGGACACAGAGACACAAGAGGCTTGTTCTCACCATGGACCCAGAAGGCCTGCTGTAACAGAGACAACACTGCTGGCCTCCAAGGAGGCCTGGCTAACCCAGGTGACACAGGTCCACTTGCCTTCAAGGGGGCCTGCTTCTGTCTGAGACACGCAGGCCAGTTAACACCAGAGATAACCAGGTGGCAAAAGGCAAGCACAAGAACATAAGCAGCAGAAGTCAATGTAATTTGGCACCATCTGAATCCAATTCTTCTACCACGGCAAGCCCTGGCTACCCTTACCCACCTGAAGAGCAAGATTCTGACCTAAAATCCTATCACATGGAGAAGAAACTAGAGAGTTCTCATACTAGCAATTTAAAAGTACACCAGAATGTAACTGCACGTTCTGCTCCTTTGTAATGGCCCGTTTTGCTGCTCCAGTCCACAGGTCAGGGTCTAGCAAGAGAGAGAGTGGGGATGGAGGGGCGAGAGACGTGAAAAATGGAGATAAGACAGAGTCTGATCAAGTCTCGTTTATTGAAAGGAAATCCTGGGTATTTATACCCTTTACCACATGCCTTGCCCTCGTGGCAAGCTCAGCTGAAGGCACTACGTCATGCGCCTAGCAGCGTGGAGACCACATGCACCTAGCTTCTGGCAGCACTAAACAGTAAAACAGATGTTTTTCAAGTGTGCTCAGCTGTTGCGGGCTGTTGAAAACAAGTATCTTGTCAGGGTATATGGCTCAAGATGGCTGGAAAGATGATAGCTGCTTTGGCTAAGAGTTGGCTCCCAATACCAGGAAGAAGAAGAAGAGGAGGAGAGGAGGAGGAAAGGAGGAAAGGAGGAAGAGTAGAAGGAGAAAGACACACTTAAGAAGAGTAGATTGAAGGAGATAATCAACTTAGGGCTGGAATCAATCAATTAGAAATGAAGAAAACAATACAAAGAATCAACAAAACCAAGAGCTGTTTTGGAAAGGACAATATAAACCTCATTTGTCCCTATTTATGGATTCCATTTGCTTTCATTTTAAGGACCAGGCCTGATTTCAAAAAAGGTCTTAAGGCATCAGCTTCAGGAAGAGACCATAAGTCCCAGAAACTAGGTCATGAGACACCTAGGAACAGATCATAAAATCCAGAACAAGATCATGAAATCCTCTCCAAATGAACAGCCTGTGGATAACCACAAAAATGGGGAAATATCTTATCTCAAAATGTGAACAGCCTTATTTCATCAAAAGACTGAACATTCACGACATAGGAATGTAGACCACTGACCACCTGTGAACCCCTAGCACCCAGCAATGAAAATTTAGATTACCTAATCCTTCTAGAAGTTCCTCCAGTTCCCTATAAGAAGACCTGTGTGCCTTTATCTGGGGTCACCATTTCAAAGAATGGTTGACCCCTGCATGCTGGTTGTTTTTACAGAATAAATACGTTTTGATTTTGCATACTATCTGAGTCTGGGGCCTCCTTCACTGATTTTTGGATCCTACAGTTCTGTGAGAAAATAAACAAGATAGGCAAACCCTTAGCCAAAATAATTAAAAGGCAGAGAGACAGTATTCAAATAAACAAAATTAGAAATGAAAAGGGAGGTATAACAACAGACACTAAGGAAATAAAAAAAAATCATTAGGCCTTAATTTAAAAGACTATAAAAGATTTTAAAAATCTTAAGGAAATGGATGATTTTCTAGATAGATACCACTTACCAAAATTAAATCAAGATCAGACAAACTATTTAAATTGTCTTATAACTACTAAAGAAATAGAAGCAGTCATTAAAAGTCTCCGAAGCAAAATAAATAAATAAATAATAATAAAAAATCTTCAGGTCCAGGTGGTTTTAGCACAGAATTCTACAAGACTTTCAAAGAAGAGCTAATAACAATCCTCCTCAAACTATTTTATAATATAGAAACAGAAGAATCTTTACCAAATTCATTCTATGAGGCCCTTTCACCCTGGAACCTAAACCACACAAAGACTCCATAAAGAAAGAGAACTTCTGACTAATTTCCCGTATGAACACATTAAAAACATTGTTCACCATGATCAAACAGGCTTAGTCCTAGAGATGCAGAATGGTTCAATAAATGAAAATCCATCAACATAATCCATCATATCACCAAATGAAAGAAAAAAAATCACATGATCATCTCACTAGGTGCTAAAAAATCCTTTGACAAAATACAACACCCCTTCATGTCAACAGACTTGGAGAGATCAGGAATACAAGGTGCATACATAAATGTCAAGGGCAGCCCTGCTTACACTGAAGGCCTAAATTCAGCAATAGGCCTGTCATACATGCCTGCTAGCACCAAGTCTTGGGTCTCTGTGGAAAAACACTGAAACAGATAGTTATAAGCTATTGTAAACAAGCAACTTTGGTGGAAGGCTGCCAAGCCTGAGTAGCCAAAGATCTTGCAGATAGGTAGCCTTGGTGGATAATACCAACTTAGATAAAGACAAGTGAATCATAGTTAGAGTCATAGTGACATGTCCCCTGAAACTCTATCCTCCTGATACTCTGTTCTGGAAGATATCTGTACTCCCCCTGAATACACATTCCTGTGTCATCCCCTTCCCCACTTCCTGCCCTTTTTGTGTATATAAGCCCTGTGTGAAACAGTAAAGTTTGCGATCTGATCAGATTATAGACAGCGTCTTTGTCTGCTACCCCCCACCCCTGCTCTCTTTCAGGTTATCTCCCCGGACCCCTGTTTAATGTCCTGCAGGCCAGGACACATAAATATTATAGCAACAATATACGGCAAGCTAATAGGCAAACTTAAATTAAATGGAGAGAAACTTAAAGCAATTGCACTAAAATCAGGGATAAGACTGTCCACTCTCTCAGTATCTATTCAGCAGAGTACTTGAATTTCTAGCTATAGCAATAAGACAACTAAAGGAGATCGAGGGGATACAAATTGTAAAAGAAGTAAAAATATCTCTTTTTCACAGATGATATGAGGATATATATAAGTGATCATAAAAATTCTACCAGAGAACTCCTACAATAGATAAATACATTCAGCAAAGTGGCTGCATACAAAATCAACTAAAAATCCTGCAGTCCACCAACCATCCCTGATTGTAAGCTATACCACATAAGCAACAGTAATAAGAACTGCATGGTATTGCCATAACTATAGTTAAGGTGATCAATGGAATTGAATCGAAGACCCAGAAATGAATCCACACACCTACTAACTCTTGATATTTGACAAAGAAACCAAAACCATACAATGGAAAAATGAAAGCATTCTTAACAATTATGCTGCTATAACTGGATGTCTGCATATAGAAGAGTGCAAATTGATCTGCATTTATCACCCTGCACAAAACTCAAGTTCAAGTGGAGCCAAGATTCATCATAAAACCACACTAATAGAAGAGAAAGCGGGGAGTAGCCTTGAACTCATTGGCACAGGAGATAAATTCCTGAACAGAACACCCATAGCTCAGTCACTAAGATCAACAATTGTGAAATGAGACCTCATAAAACTGAATAGTGTTTGCAAGGCTAATGATGTCATCGATAGGAGAGAACAGCAGTCTACAGAATGGGAAAAATCTTCGCCAACCCTACATCTGACATAAGACTAATATCCAAAATATATAAAGAATTCAAGAAATTAGATATCAACAAACCAAATAACTCAATTTTTAAAAAATGAGGTACAGAGCTAAAGAGAATTCTCAACAGAGGAAACTCAAATGGCCAAGAAGCACTTAAAGAAATGTTCCGAAAGGAGGAATTAGAGAGAAGACTGAAGGAGCTGAGGAGGCTTGTGGCCCCACGAGGAGAGCAACAATCCTAAACAACCAGAGCTCCCAGGGTCTAAACCACCAGCCTGGGAGCACATAGGGAGGGACCCATGGCTTGAGCTGTATACGTAGGGGAGGATGGCCTTGTTAGGCATAGGTGGAAGAGGTGTTCCTTGATCCCATGAAGGCTGGATGCCCCAATGTGGGGGAATTCGAAGTCAGGGAGGTGGGAGTGGGTGGGTGGATAGGGGCATACCCTCATAGAAGCAGGAGAAGGGGGACAGGATAGGGGGTTCTGGGTGGGAATGGGGAAAGGGGATAACCTCTGAAATGTAAATAAATAAAATATCCAATAAAAAAGAAAAAAATAAGAAATGTTCAGTATCCTTAGACATCAATGAAATGTAAATCAAAATTACTCTGAGATTCTATCACACCCTTAATCATGGAAAAGATTAAAAAACTCAAGTGACAGAACATGCTGATGAATATACGGTACCTGTGGAACACTTCTCCATTGCTAGTGGGAATGAATACTTGTATAACCATTCTAGTAATCAATCTGGCAGTTTTTCAGAAAACTGAGAATAGTTCTATCTCAAGAGCCAGCTCTTCCTGGGCACATACCCAAAAGATATCCCACTATACCACAGAAACACTTGTCCATTGATGTTCATAGCAGCTTTTTTCATAATAGCCAGAAACTGGAAACAACCTAGATGTCCCTCAACTAAAGAATGAATTAAGAAAATGTGGTACATGAGCACAGTGGAATATTATTTGACTATTAAAAACAAAGTTCATGAAATTTGCAGACAAATGGATGGAATTTGGGAACATCATTCTGAGTGAGGTAACACAAACCCAGAAAGACACGTATGATATGCATTCACTTATAAATGAACATTAACCATAAAGTACAGGATAACTGTGCTACAATCGAGAGACCCAAAGAAAATGAATAATAAAGAGGGCCCTAATTAGGATGTGTGAAGCTCATTCAGAAGGGGAATGAAAGTGATCATCAAAGGTGGATATAGAAAGGGAACTTGGTGGCAGAGGGGAAGAGGTGTATGGGGATGGTGTTTAGATATGGGGTTAGGGTTCTGGGAGTGAGAATAAAAATATGTGGGGGCATATCTGGGACTAGCTGGAAACCTGGGATGGGGGAGGTTATGGGAAGTCTATGGGAGTGATCCTAGCTGTGATTCCCATCAGCAGTGGATATAAAGACTGATGTGGCCACTTCCTATAGCCAGACAAGACTTCCAGTGGAGAGAGGAGGACATCAACCCACCCACAAAACTTTGAATGCAAAGTTTGACATGTGTACAAGATGTGCAGGGATAAAGATGTATCAGAGAGTGGGAAAGGCCAAACAATGTCCGGCCCAACTGGAGACCCATTGAAAGGGAGAGAGCCAATACCTGACACTGCTATGCTTGCATACAGGAACCTAGCTTAATTGTCTCCTGAGTGGCTTCATCCAGCAGCCGATAAAAATAGATGCAGAGACCCATAGCCAAACATCAGGCCAGGCTTGGAGAATCTTGTGAAAGAGTGGGTGACAGAATTGAGGAAGCCAGAGGGTTCAAGGACACTACAATAAACATCCCTAAAAGTCAACTAGCCTGGGTTCATAGGGGCTCACAGAGACTGAACCACCACCCAAAAAGCGAGCATCTGAGGACTGAACTTAACTCCTCCTACATTTGTAGCTGATATGTGGCTTAGTGTTTATATGGGTCTCTTAACCATTGGAGCATGTGCTGTCTCTGACTCTGTTGCCTGACATTGGATCCTCTTCCTCTACATGGACTTCCTGGTTGGGACTCAGTGGGAGAGGAGGTGGTTACCAAGGTACCTTTCCCTTCCTTAGGAGAAAGGGAAGAGGTAATGGGGAGAAGCATTTGCAAGGACAAGACTGGAAGGGGAGATGGAGGGGCTGCTATTGGGAAGTAATAAGAATAAAAAATAATTTTTGAAAACTCATGAATTTCAGTGAATAAGATATATACTTCCATACTTCGATAAGAAATAAACTGTTTTATATTTTTTATTTATTAAATTTGTTGAACTTCAGATGGACATCTTGTTGTAAGACAAATAGAAGACATACAAATTTCAAACAGAAAAAATAATTCCTCCTTCCTTATTTCATTTATTTCAGTGTGGACACCAAACTCAAAAACATGAAATATTCACTAGAATTCTTAATGTTGAAATCAGCATCTAAACTTTTAACATTAACAGGTTGGAAAATTCTGGAATAACACTTTTACCTTTGGAGGAATAATTATCTATTTATGTTAACTTAGGTAGTTGTCTTTGGCCAAATATACAATGCTTAGAATTTGCTGACTATAACTTTGTAAATACTGGATATCTTGCTTATTCCGTATGGAAGAACTTTGTAAAAATATCTACCGAATTCAATAGTGGGAGGAAGAATGTGGGGAAAGAAGAGTGAGAGAGTGGGGTGAGATTAGGATTAGTAATTTTCTTGAAATATATGCTCCTGTTTCTATTTGTGTGTAAATTAAAATTTGTGTCTTCCCACTGAAATAGAAGATGTACAGTTTTAGCCCCTCCCACATTTGTTTCAGGGGTAGCTTTTCCTCAGTTTTAACAAGCATCCTTATTACTTCATTGCCAGTCATGGATATTCTTGTTCTACAGGCTTTTATTTTGATTGACAAATATCAGCTTGATTTTCCTTCATAAGACACATGACAGAAACTAAAAAACATTTCTCTTGAAATTTTTGATCAAAATGCTTCCCTATTCAGTTCATGATTGAATTTGTCTGTTTTGTAATGTATCTCCTAATTGATGATAGAAACAATGTCAATTAATTACAATGAGACAATCAGGAAATGACAGCTTAACAGATGCCAAATAGTAAGTGTGAATAATGAGAGTGCCTCAGATTTATGCTTTGCTTTTGGGTACTACAGTAGGCCATTGACTCAATACAGGGCCTGCCCTGAGATTCTGCAAATACCAATTCCCGAAATGTAACTTATGATTTTCCCTGGTGTGAGAAATAAAGAAAGAATGTATAGGTGTATTGCATCTACCATTTCATCACCATTCAGAAACCACAGAAGGTTGCTGCCACTTCATTCTTTGGCATGCTCTGAAACAATTAGAGGAAAATGTTGAAAAAAGAACAAGCTGTTTCCTAAAAGGAAAACAATAGGAATGGAGGCTAGGGCAAAGTTTTTCCTAACTTCTCTTAGGCTTATGTGATTGACAAACAGGTTGATAAATGTACCCCTTGGTGCTTTCACAATAATATCTCTTTTGTGGCATAGAACATATGTATAAAATGACTCTCAAGCAAGGTGAAGTAACAAAATGACAGTTAAGATTTACAAATAAAGCTTTGAGAATTTCAACGGGAGACTTACCTTAGACCCCACTGATCCACTTATGTTTGCTTTTCCATATGCTAAATCTCAGGGAGTAAAACTTTCCTTGTCACACATGGCTACTACCATCTGCCATTTTAGAATATTGCTAGTGTTGGGCTATAAACCACCACAAAACTGCTTAGTAGCCAGGCAGACATATCTGATTAATGATTTATAACTTAATACGTAAAACCAAATCTTCATGTATATATATACACATATTTTTCTGGCATAAATAGTGAAGCAGAAAACTGATAAGAATTTTAGCAACTTTATTGAGAGTTTAATTTCACAGTTACAAAGATCAAAATTAGGATCTGAATTTTATAACTTGCCACAGTATTTGAAAGATTACTACACCTTTCTGATTATCAATTTATTCATCTATAAAATAGCTATGAAAATTGGGCCATAATTGAAATAACGGATTTTACAGATTTGGAGTGTATAATATATAGTGGCCATGATACATGACCCCCATGGATATGTGTGTAACATACATTTGTGTATATGTTTGAAGACATCATAAGAAAAGTAAATGGCTCCATATTGCTCTTTTTTGTGATGCTGGCCACTACTTCAATGCTTTATTACAAATTAAGCAATGTGCTTATATCCATGAAGTAAATGAGTGAGTCAGGTGGTTTCCACATACACTGAGCCTTCATACTAGAATAAGAGCTACCACAAATGAAACTAATTACATTTATACAAATCTTTAGACTGTGGATATATGATAATATTGGTACATTTGTCTACTATTATAAGGAAATCATCTTCTGTGTTAGTTGGCAATTTATTTGCCTTGTTATGCCTTCTTTATTTTTAATGAATCATACTCATGCGATTTTTCTCTTTCCATATGCTGAAAGAAAGGATTTTTAAATTAAATTGAACAAGATTATGTAGCTTAATGATGATGGATAGCGCCTAGCCATCCTTTTGTATAATCATACAATTATTAATAAATATAATAATAATGTGGGATAATGGCCCCTCTCTATTTATTTATTCAATTTACATCCTGATTGCTGTCCCCCCTCCCTGTCACCCTTCACAATTCCTCTCCCATTCCCCCTGCCCTTTCCCTCTGAGAGGGTGGGGGTCCCCTGAATATCCTTTCACCATGCCACATCAAGTTTCTGCACAGCTAGGCACATCCTCTCCATCGGAGCCAGGTAAGGCAGCCCAGTTATGAGAGTATCTTTCTTAGATAGGCAACAGCTTTAGGAATAGCCCTCACTCCAGTTCTTGGAGAATTCACATGAAGACTGAGCTGCATATGTGCTAAATATGTGCAAGTGGCTGAGATCCAGCCTGTGGTTCAGTCTCTGAGAGCCCCCAAGGGCCTAGGTTATTTGACACACTGTTGGTCTTCCTGTGGAGTTCCT
The DNA here is from genome assembly GCA_021653895.1 of Mastomys natalensis. Classification (NCBI taxonomy): domain Eukaryota; kingdom Metazoa; phylum Chordata; class Mammalia; order Rodentia; family Muridae; genus Mastomys; species Mastomys natalensis. Next base: position 125,617 of record JAJTUV010002962.1, read on the forward strand.
GTTCCCTTCAGGGTTCTCAATTCTTCGCCCCACTCTTCCATAAGAGTCCTGAGCTCCATCCACAGTTTGGCTGTGGGTATCTGCATCTGTTTTAGTCAGGTGCTAGGTGAAGCTTCTCAGAGGATAGTCATGTTAGTATGCAATAATAACAGTATCATTAGTCGTGTCGAGGGATTGGTGCTTGATCATAGGAAGGGTCACAAGTTGGGCTGGTCATTGGTTGGCCATTCCTTCAGTCTTCATTGCACCCCCTGTCTCTGCATTTTTTAGACAGGAAAAATTTTTGAATAAAAGATTTGTGAGTGGGTTAGTGTCTCTATCACTCCAGTGGAGATCCTGTCTGACTAATGGGGGTGGCCTTTTCATTTGACAAAGGACTAATATCCAAAATATATGAAGAACTCAAGAAATTAGACAATGAATCAAATAACCCAATTAAAAAAGAGGGTACAGAGCTAAACAGAATTCTCATCAGAGGAATCTTAATTACCAAGAAGCAGTTAAAAATGCTCAAAGTCCTTAGTCATCAGGGAAATGCAAATCAAAATAACTCTGATATTCCATCTTACACTAGTAAGAATGGCTAAGATCAAAAACTCATGTGATATCACATGCTGGTGAGGATGTGGAGTAAGGGTAACAGTCATCTGTTGATGATCAGAGTGCTAACTTGTACAACAACTCTGGACATTAATTTGGCAGTTTCTCAGAAGACTGAGATTAGTTCATCCTCAAGACCTAATAACTTGTGGACATATACCCAAAAGACGCCCCACTATACTAGAGGGATACATGCTCAACTATGTTCATAGAAGCTTTATTTGTAATAGCCAGAAAGTGGAAACAACACAGATGTTTCTCAACTAAAGAATGAATTAAGGAAATGAGGTACATCTACACAGTGGAATACTATTCAGGTATTAAAACAAAGACATCATGAACTTTGTAGGCAAGTAAAAAGAACTTGAGAATGTCATCCTGAGTGAGGTAACCGAGACCCAACAGAACACGCATATTATGTACCCACTTAAAAGTAGATATTAGCCATAAAGTAGAGGATACCTACACTCGATTCCACAGACCCAAAGAATCTAAACAAGAGAGAAGACCTAAATGAAGATGCTTAAATCTCACTTTGAAATGGAAGAAAATAGTCATAGAAGGCAGGTGGAGGGAGGGAACTGAGTGTGAGAGGGAGGGGAAAATGTGAGGAGAAATGTGAGTTCAGGATCGGTGTGAGGAGAGGCAGAAGAGATGGTCAGAGGACCAGGAGAATGAATGGAAATATGCAGCTGGCAGGGGCGGAGGGATGAGGGCATCCTGAAGAAAAACCAGTGACCTGGGGGGGGGGGTAGTCGGTACTCCAGGTATTAATGGGGTTGATGTGAGGTGAGATTCATCTCTGTTTAAAGAAAAAGATAAAATGTTATCAAAGGATTTACAGGAAGAATACCAAGTACTCTGGCCAATTTTTACTTTTCCTTTGTCTGTGTAAAAAATTCAGACAAAAGCTAAATTATTATTGATCATTAATTGTTGTCTATCTCTGGCACATACAGATAACATCTCACCCTATACACACACACACGAAATCATTTCCTAACTATATGTATTCCATGCAATAATTTCCCCTGGCTTTGGTAACAATGTGTCCAAGGAAGACCAAGGACAAAAAGCCCAGTGATTTATACTACCTCACAGAGTAAGAAATCGCTAACAGACTACACAATGGAAACTGATCACATATATATATAATGTGTGTGTGTGTGTGTACTTGGTAGTAAATTTCTTTTAATCTCTTTTCTTAATAATTATCCTTGTTTTGTTTGAATAACTGTCATTTATTCATGGCCAAATGTGGGCTACTGAAATGTAATTTATTATTGAGATTGTTTTGAGAAGAAAATTGGATGTAAGATTAAGAAATATTTTGTTCTACTGAAGAAAATTGGCATCAGCTTAAAAATATTAAAAACTTGTATCTACTAATAATCAATAAAATAAACAAATCTCCTTCCACATAATGTACTGAGGTAAGGGTACACTCTTATTTTGGATAGCCAATGACACTTTTCACTGTTTATGAATAGTCAAGTATTATTAAACTATGTCTACTTTTCTTTTTTTTTAAAGGTAAACAAAACCTTTCATTTAATAACCACATAGTAATCTGATACAGCACTTCCTAGTTTAAAAAATGGGGTTATATACAAGCATATAGTAAGTAATTTTTTTAATTCAAAGGTAAAATTTGCAGATAAAAGCTATGTACACACATTGTTTCTTTCTTTATGACCCTCAGACCCTCAGACTCCAGAGCCACTGAAACAATTTGGAGATTTTTATATGAGACAAACAACCTCATAGGGTAGCATAGTCATTACTGATGATCAAAACAATACATCTGTCTGAGCGACCTCTTCCATGTGCCTTTTTTTTGTGCTATTCCTTGAATCACCTCAACATTACCTCTACCCCAAAGCACCATTAAGCCTCTCCCTACTGCCAAGCTCTAACCTCAGGTAGGAAAAGGCAATAAGGAAAAGCATAGTGATGTGGTTCTAAAAGACGCTAGCATCTTCACTCTCTGGACCATCCCTGTTCCTACCTCATCTCTCCTCACTGGCCCTTCCCTCCACCCATAGTGATCTGCTTTCTCATTCTTCCATGTTTGTAATGACTCCTTCCATCTCACTTCTAGAACTGCTTTCCTGTTCACAGACTCCATTTTCTTTTCAATGTTGTGGCTAACGTTCATCCTCACTTAGATCGACTCCAGGAGATCTTGGCACCTCCGTCCTTGACACCCTCTGGCTTCCCCAGAGCTGGGTTTGCTGTTTCACTAATGCATGAATGAAATGTGCATATCCATACATAGTGTGTGTGCACACATTTATTACTTATCATAGTGAATTTCACACCTATCTCAGTAGAGTATGTTACTTTTGGGGCAGCAATAATTTAAATGACTTTGTCTCTCTAATATAAATATTAATATATTTTATATAATTAATTAATCTATTATTTGTCTCACAGTGCTTACCTTACAGGAATGAATGAATTAATAATCAAGAGCAGAGGCAAGCCACCATCATGTTCCTAAACCCTTTTTGTAGGTGGCCAGCTAACCCTGTTAAAAGCTCTCCCTTTATTCTCCTGCACTAGTCATTATAGAGCTAGCCATTCAAATGGAGAGAGAGAGAGAGAGAGAGAGAGAAGAGACAGACAGGGCAGACAGACAGAGACAGAGAGATAGAGAGAGAGACAGAGAGAGAGAGAGAAGAGAGACAGAAAGAACGAGAGAGAGAGCCCTTTTTAAAAAATTGCATTATGTTGCATTATGTGTTAGGGTAATGACAAAAGGAAGCTGTGAAGAGCTGTCTCCTTAAGAACTTTATATAGAGGCCCCCAGTGAGAGAGTTCACTGATGCTGGTGACTAGTATCCCTGCTGAAATACATTACAAAGAAAATTAAAGTATAGATAAAATAGTTATATTTATAAACTATTTTTTATTTAAATAATTGAAGTGGGTGCCAGCCCCAACCAACTTCAGAAAGATAACAAGGTATCCATGGATCTTTATACACAGCCAACACTAGCATCAGACACTTTTCAAACATGCAGGAAACTTTCTAAAATGTACACAGATGGTAAGGTTACCAACAAAATCCAAATACATTCAAAGATAGTGTTTAGTTCATAATTGTTTTGTCGTTAAATATCTTCTATGACAATAGAAAATAAGTATACAATTACTGACATGACTAAATTTTGAAAATGCTGACATTATCAAAACTATCTCATGCCAAAAAGGACTGAGAATCTCCAATTTAAGGCATGGTACTAAACTCCTCAGATACAGTCTAATGAACGTGGATTACTGTTCCTCAAAATGTACATATATAAACCAGTCTCTTTTCTGATTCCCACAGTGAGGAATAATGAATAATGATACACAGTAATGATGTAACTGTGATACATATGTAAATTTTGCCTATGTGTATAAAAAATGCTTACACAATACATTTGAAGTAACAAGACATATATATATTTTGTGTTGCTTGCCCATCCAGATGTAGAACTCTCAGTTCCTTCTACAGCACCAGAAATCTGGATTTGAAATGTTCCATTAGCAAGACTTTCCACATTCAGATGCACACATTGGGGAGCCTAGGCCTGGCTTATGTCTACTTTTCTTGTCTTAAGTTTATACGAGAATAATATGGTTCTTCGGCTTTGCCACTCACTTAGAAATCACTTTCAAACATGGCTGCTTCCTTCTATAAACTAACTTTCCTTTCATTGTTTGGGATTAAAGATTTGAAGGAAGAACATGTGTGTATTCTCACCAGATAGATTAAGGATGTGTGGTATGTCTGCATTCCAACCTGATTATACAGACCTAGGGCTTTGAATGTGGTTCCTTGCCAGAGCAGCCATGCTACTGTGTTAAAATTACTCTACAATTCACATTTCTTCTGATTGTACGTGGTCATCAATTAATGTGGTGGATTTGAATAGATTTGGCCATTATAGATTCATGTGTTTGAATTCTTGGCCCAGAGGGAATGACACTATTAGGAGACATAGTCTTGTAGGAATAGTTGTGGCCTTGTTTGAGGAAGTGTGTCAGGGTGTGGGAGAGCTTTTAGGTCTCCTATGCTCAAGCTCCACCCAGAATGTTATCCAATCCTCTTCTGCTGCAAGCAGATCAGTATGTAGAACTCTCAGCTTTTTCTCCACCACCATGTCTGCTTGAATTTTGACATGCTTCATGCCATAATAATAATGAATTAAAACTCTGAAACTGTGAGCAAGTCCCAATTAAATATTGCATTTTATACAAGTTGCTGTGGTCATGATGATTCTTCTTAGCAATAAAACCCTAAGACAGAAGTTGGTACAAATTTCATAGGTATGATTGGCTTGATCATGCTTTTGTTTGAAGGAATGTGGAATTTGGAACTTTGGATTACAAAAGCAGTTGAAAGTTTTAAGTGGTGCTTAATGGGTCATATTAATAGAAGCACATAAGACAGTGGTATTTAGAGTGATTTCAACTGTGGAGGCCTGGCTCAAGAGTTTTCAGAGGAGAAAAATTTTAGTATGTTGCCTAGAGATCATTCTTGTGATATTTTAGTATAAAATGTGGCTTCTTTTTGCCATTGTCCAGAGTCTTCCCGAGGCTAAGGTGAAGAGATTTAGATTAATTGCAAGAGTATCCCTGCATAGAGGCACCAGCAGTCATTGTGTGAAGCTCTGAAGTTGAAGCCTGATATGTCTTGGAAACCACAAGATGCTGAAGATTTTGCACTATCTTATGGCTACACGCTTTTGGGGACAAGAGAGTACAATGTGGTTGCTTGAATAGGTTTTTCCCCATAGACTCATGTGTTTGAATGCTTGGCCCATAGGGAGTGGTACTCTTAGGAGATGTGGACTTGGCTGAAGCAATGTATCTTTGTGTTCAAGCTCAATCCAGCCTAGAATTCAGTTCTCTTCTATTGTTTGCAGACCAAGAATAATCAGCTTTTCTCCACTTGCATGTCTGCCTAGATTCTGCCATGCTTTTTGCCATGCTGATAATGGACTAAACTTCTGAAACTGTAAGCCCTAATTACATTTTGTCCTTTATAAGAGTTTCTATGGTCATGATATCTCTTCACAACATTAAAACCTTAACTAAGACAATTAAATTTGTTTTTGAGAGTTAGGAGTAGGAATGAAGGAACTGATGCAGATTGCAACCCCATAGCAAAACAAACAGTGTCAACTAACATGAACCCTGGGAGCTCCCAGAGACTGAGACACTGAACAAAGAGCATACATGGGCTGCTACTAGGCCCCAGGTATTTGTAGCAAAGGCCTGCCTTGTCTGGCCTCACTGGGAGAGAATACTCCTAATCCTATAGAAACATGATGCCCCAGGGAAATGGAAGAATACCCCAGGGGTCACCCTCTTAGAGGTGAAGGGGAGGAGAAATGGGGCAAAGAACTCTTCTAGGTGGGACTGGAGGGGGCAACAGTTGGGATGTAAATAAACCAAATAATTAATAAAACTAAAACAAACTTGCTCTTAGAAAATTTCATACAAGATTATAAGAAATTCTGATTCCTATCGCATTAAAATCTCTCTTACCTATTTACAATGCATTTTAAACCCATTCTTTCCACAAACTCCTCACCTATGATATGATTGTTTTATACCACTTTAAGTTTAATACAAATCGTTCTTGGAGCCATCAGTGGGCATACAAATTAAGGAAATGTTTTCCCTCATGTACAATCTATCAGTAATCAAAAATTCAGCAGTGGTGAGGTAAAGTCCTACTAATCCCCCTACCCTCCTTGTTTTTCTGTTGACAGACCAAAATCTGTACACACCAAGTATAGGTAACATGATTCCAAAGCCTATTTAATACCCAGAAAATAACATGTTGCCCCCATTTTCTACACAGACTCTTATATCCCTACAGACTCTCTTCCATACTATTTCCTGAGACCCATAGGGTGGATTCTAAATGTTTTCTTTAAGATCTTTTTAAAGCACATCTTTAAGGCCAAATACTCACCCAGTACTCACTTTGATCAGCTATGAGTCTCTGTATAGACCACTGTTCAGCATAAAGAAGGGCTTCTCTAATTAAAGATGAGAGCATCATTTGTCTTTCCATACAAAGATAAAATATAGTCTAATTTATGCCAATATAGCTTAAGAAATATTATCTAGTTTGGCCATGGGTTTTTTTTTTACCTTCTTAGGTATGGGGTGCTAACTCAGCGATATACTTTAACACTCTACATTGTACCAAGAAAAGCTACCTCATGCAATATTTTTTTTCAAGAATGTTCCCTAAATATTAGGTGTAGAGCTTGTGTTCTAGGTGTAGTCGGTTGTATTAGGCAAGTATGGTCTGCTGTTTTCTGCATTTTGACCAGTTGCTGTTTTCTGTTGTAGTTTCCACTTGTAAAAGGAATCTTCCTTAATAAGTAATAATAGTTACACTTACATGTGGTGATAATAGTATTTAGAATACTGTTAGAAATTGTACTACTTTATGAAAGTGATAGTAATAGCTTTGCCTCAAAGACCTAGTTAGTACCTTACCAGCCATAAGTAGTCATCTAAGTTTACCATACCAGACACGGATTCTTCCATATTGAGTGACCTTAAATCCAAAAAGGCAGATGCTGGTTATACTCACAATATAACTGCCAATATTGTACCTTTGGGGATATCTTAGATGGCTGGTTACTATTGTATTTTGTAGATGTCACAGATGAGTAGGACTGTTCATTGCTTTTTTTTTTTCATTTTACATAGCACTTTTGGATATTCTGAGAGCTAGTCCTTAGAGAGGAGTTTTCCACATCTGTTTCAGCTCAATCTATCCAAATCTATCATATATGTCTTGTGTTGACAGTTACAAGGATTAAATAATGTTTGATCTAGACCTCCTTGGATTTATAAAAATGGAGTTTTAATGATTGATCCCATCTCCCAAAGACGAGGCCATCTTGATTCCTGTTTGTTTTTGTTTTCTTCATGTTCTGATAGGAAATATATCAGTTCTCTTATTCTCTCTCAGAAAGTATTTTTGGATTCTTCATTTATCACTCTAGTGGAAAAAGTTCCAGGAAGGAGCACAACTTCAACTAATATATTTTGTATTGCACAAACCTGGCAATAAAGCTTTTACAAACGTGTTCCATTCAATTCTGTTGACTTTTGTCTGTCCTATATTTGATTTTCTGCCATTGCATATTTCTGCACATTAACTAACAGACAGGTGTGTGTGTGTGTGTGTGTGAGGCCCCTTCTCATTTCATGAATACATTTTGTAGATGGCACAGCTGGACAAGATTGTTGATTGCTAGATGATTTTCTTGAGATGATTTTTTAGACGAAGCCCTTGATTTTATTTTATTTTGTTTTCAAAAGGTTTACTTTTACTTCTACACAAATTCATTTCTAAAACTCAGGGTCATTTTATTTCTAAGAAACATTGTTATGCATTTCTAGAATAAAAGCAATTAGAAAGCTGTAAGATTTGTCATACAAAATGAAGATCACAAGAGATGCTTCAGGATGTTAGAAAAATATGATTATCAGTCTCATTGTTTTTGAGCTGTTTATTTGAAGGTTGTTAAAAATTTTGGTTCCATCATTGTTCACAGTGTCATCACAGTCAAGAACAATATGTGTCTTAACAGATGGGTAGGTTTCTAGTCCACAGTTGCTGTAAGGATTCTGCTTATATAGTGCCTTGAAAATGTAAAGAAAAGCCAAATCATGAAACACATGTCACTCTGTAGACTTATCAAATGGGAAAAGAATTTACAATTTAAAAATCTTTCAAAGAAAATAGCACAATATTCAAGCAACTTCCTACTCTGTGATTTTCTATAGAGATAAAATTGTCTGGATAATTATTACTGTTGATTTTATTACCTTTGTTTTTTAAAAAACAACCATTATGGGTAATTCGGAAAAAGAGCCACTTGCCAATCCCAGGTCTCCTCATTTTCATGATTTGTCAAAGAATAAATGGTTACTGGCTAGCTCCGCTGTTGTCAGTATAATTATGTAGTCAAGATAATAAAAGAATGACATCCTTTAAAAAAAATCCTTAATAAAAACTGACCAAAATACTTTTTGCAGAGACCTACTGCCAGACATTAGAGAGAGAGGGGGAGAGAGAGAGTCTAAATTGAAGGTCTCCATCTGGTTCACCCTTAGGAGATCAGAGAAACTTATGTTAGAGTGGGAGGAAAGGCCATATGAGTCAAAGGTGATGGAAAACACCAGCAAGCATGGCCCACTGAATCAAGTAAGTGGGGCTCACTTGGGCTTACAGTGACTGAGGCAGCAAATATGGGCCCTGTAGGGGTCTGAACTAGGTTCTCTGTACATGTTATAGCTGTTATCTTAGTGTTTTGTGGGACTCCTAACAGTGGGAACAAATACATCCCTGACTCTTTTATATGTTCTTGGTACTCTTTTCCTCTTCTTGGGTTGATATGTCTGGCTTTGATGGGAGTACTTTTGCCTTGCCTTATTCTATTTGTCCTGTTTGACTGTCCTCTCTTAGGGGCATTCTGTTTTCTAAAGAGGAAACAGAGGAGAAGTTTATCTGGTGGAGAAGAGAGATTGGGAGAGCTGGGAAGAGTGGGGGGAGGGGGAACTGTGGTCATGATGTATTGTATGAAATAATAAACTATTTTCAATTTGAATAAAAATTTTGAATTAAACTGTAGCAGTAATTATTTAAACCGCCAAATTTGTTGCTGTAAGATCTCCCACCCGAAGGAGACCAGTAAAGGAAAACACAACTCAATAATTATGGGTATAAATTGCATGCCTAGATTGGGCAGATTTACCACTATACTACTCTAATCCCAGCTAGGGGGATCCCTTATAACTTGCGGTTTATCCAGGCCACGCGCTTGTGTCCTTCCAGCTCCTCCATCGTCGGCTTCCTTCTACCACCGGCTTCCTTCTGCCTGCTTCCTCCCACTTCTACCTCTTCTCTTCTTCTTCTGCCTCTCTGTTGACTGCCTTTTATAATGAATTCCTCTCACTCTCTCCTCCCCTAAGCCTTTTTTTCTGCCTCCCCTTCTACTGCCCAGTCTCTGGCTCTAGTCTTTATTTTACAGGTTTTAATTGGACAGAAGGTTTACAAGACTTCACCTATGTATAGATTCAATCATCCTCTGCAGCCCCTCCCAGGAAAGTGAAACTAGGATCAAAATACAAGGCAGGGGATATTCACTGGGAACTAGGATCAAAATACAAGGCTGAGGCTATCCACAACATTAAACTTTCCCAGTTTCAGTATTCTAGAAATTATATAATGCTTAGTATGAACTATACTCTGTGTTTATGCACCATTTCAGCAATGCAACTCAGATATACAATGAAATGAATTTGTCTGTCTAACTTTTCTTCTTTTTGTTCATATATATATATATATATATATATATATGAAAACTATAGAAGCATTAGTAGATATTAATGTCTAAGAGCCCGTTCCTTCCAGATATCCTATACTACCATTCAAAATGTATTTACATTTCCTCTCTAACTTCCAAAGTTTAATGATTAATTAATACCTAGTGCTAGTACTATATTTTTGGACCTGTATGAGTAAGATATTCTTATAACACATGGATGGGCTAAGAATCAATTATATTGATAGATACTAATAAATATTATTAAAAATATATTTCTCCATCAATATATATGTTTGCCTACATAGATGATATATTCTTTTCCATATAATAAAAGAACTTATTCTAATAAAGAGTAAACTGAAACACAAATGAAAAATTCAAGACCGTGAATGTATAACACATATTTTTTCATTAAAGTAATAATAATTAGGAACATTCAAGATAAATATCACTATATACCCTTAAGACAGTTAAATTTTCAATTGATTACAACACAAAAAGGAAATATTCGAGGTAAATATCACTATATACACAAAAATAGTTAAAATTTCAGTTGATTAATACACTAATAGGAGCATTGAAGATACATATCATTACATAGTTAGCATTTCAAAGATAAATATGAAACATTGGAATAGATATGAGAGATATCTCCCATTCATTTCTGATGACAGTATGAAATAATACATCTCTATGCATTGCTATATTACTATATAAGTTACTAAAGTACCTTACAGCAATAATTTATAAAAGGTTTTATTTTGACTCATGGTTTAAGAATGCGTATAGATAATCCCGGCAGCAAAGTCAAAGCAGCAGAACCATTATACAGAAGTTACATGTTAAAAAACGTCAGGAAAGAGAGAATAGTGAATGCTGGTGCACAGTTCACATTCTTCTCTCTTAATCCAGGAGCCCAGCCCAAAGAATGATGCTATCTATATTTGGTTTTGCTATTTTTTGTGTATTGAAAATAACTTTTTCATACTGTATATTCTGATTATATTTTGTTTCCTGCAATCATTCAAAGATCTTCCCCCAACTCTACACTCTTTCTCTCTCTCCATAGAACACAGAACAGGCACCTAAAGACTAATAAAATAAGGTAAAACAAAAACAAAACAAAAAAGAGAATAGGACAAAACAAAGAGAAGAAAAAGAGCCACAAGAAATATAGAAGCAACACATGTATAGGCAGATTCAAACACATTCATATACAGAGAAATCTTATAAAATACAGTATTGCAAACTATAATATATACATAGAAGGCATGTATTAAAAAAAGCACTGACAAAATATTATGAGACAAAGAACTTCCAAAGATTTCACTGAGCTTGTTTTGTAGGCCATCTGGTTCTGGGCAAAGGGTCTGCCCTTAAGGGTAGTTTGTATCCCCAGTGAGACTATTGAAGAAAACTAATTTTGTATTTGTAAGTGGTTATCAACTGGAGATGGATTCTGGAAACTTAAGTCCTCTAGTGCTGGGACGCCAATTGGCCCAGATGTGTGCATGTCCTGCATATGGTATCATAGTCTGTGAGTTCATATGCACACTGCTGTATTTAGATCATGATTTCATTTTTATTTTCTACTCCTCTGACTCTTAGATTCTTTCTGCCTCTTCTGCAGGGTTTTCTGATCCCTGGCAAGAGGAATTTGATGGAAACACTTCATTTAGGGTTAAACATTCCATGATTTCTCACTGTCTCAATGTTCTTTGTCTCTGGGTCTCTTTATTTGTTCCCATCTACTGCTGGGGGAAGCTTCTGAGATGACTAAGCAAGGCACTGATCTATAAGTCATTAGGTGTCATTTTATTGTTGTGTTTCTTTAGAATAACAGAAGTACTATGTTTTATCCTAGGTCCCTGGACTAGCTAATCTCAGGTGTTTTTGTCACCACCCAGTGTCCTGCATAGGTTTCATCTCATAGAATGGGACTCAAATCTGATCAGATATTGGATGGTTACTCTCATAAGCTTTGTGCCACTGTTTTACTAGCGTATCTTGTAGGCAGCTCATCATTGTAGATTGAAGAAATGCCTTAGTAGATAGATACTGATTAAGTTTGTTTTTATCACGAAATGTCTTTCTTTCTCCGTCTATTATGATTGGAAGTTTTGGTTAGTATAGTAGTCTGAACTGGCCTCTATTTTTTGGTAGACTGTGTAGAACACATGCCCAAGCTCTAAAGTCAATTTGTATTCTAATATGTCTGCCCCTTTCATATTATTTGGGTGTTTTTTCCTGAAAGCTTTTAATATTTTTCCTTTGTCTGCACACTTAGTGTTTTGATTTTTATGGATCACAGGGAGTTCATTTTGTGGTCTAACCTATTTTGGTCTTCTTTATGCTTCTTATACATTGATAGGCACCTTCTTTTTTAACCTATGGAAATGTTTCTCTATGATTTTGTTTAAAATATTTCCTGTGACTTTCACCTAGGTTTCTTCTTTTCTTCTTCCTTTATGTTTTATGGTATTCCAGATTTTCTGGATGTTTTGTGCCTGGATTTGTTAAACATTTTGTTTATCCAAGGTATCTTTTTTTTTTTCTATTTTGTGTTTAATACCTAAGATCTAATCTTCATCTCTTGTATTATATTGGTTAGGCTTGCTTCTGAGGTTCCTGTTTGAGTTCCTAAACGTTTTCATTTCCAGTTTTCTGGGGTTTTGTTTGTTTTTGTTTTGTCATTGTTGTCACTGTAGAGGTTGTTGTTTTTAATTGATTTCATTTGTACTTCCATGCCTCAGACAGTTTTCTTCAATTTTGCTACTACTAGTTTCTGTTTTTATAGATTGTATTAAAGTATTTCAATATATTCTCTTTAATGTTCTTAAGCATGCATATTCATAATAGCTATTTTGCAGTTCATGTCTTGTGATTCTTCTAGGTTCCATTTCTTCGAGTCTACTGTGGCATGATGTTGGGCTTTAATGGAGACAAATTATTCTGGATGTTTATTGATTGTGTTTTTATACAGGTATCTAAGCATCTGGATTCTGAGTGATTGCAATTCTAAGTGTTGATTTCTGGTCTTGTCTTTGTTGTCTGGGTTCTTTGGTTTCTGTTGCCCTCTCCTGTTAGGGGCATATGGTGTCCTTGGGTTACCTGCAGCAAATTATTCTGAGGTTCTGCCAGGTTTGGCCACTTGAGTTCTTGAGAAGAACATGTTTCTAGGTATTTGGAACTGATACTAAAGAATGAGAATGGGTTAGGAGAGGTTGAGAGTGCTCACAAGAGTAGGGAAAGATGGTGAACATGGATATACATAGTATCTGTGAATAGGGACAGAGAGGAAGGAGATGTCACAGCATGTGACTTAGTGCAAATCTGGAGATGAAACTTGGGGACTGGGATTTGAGGGAAGGAAGGAGAGTGAAGACCACTTACATGTGTTATTGGCAGGTTTCCAGGGAGTGCTTCCTGTATTAGGTAGCTAAGACTGAGTTAAGTGTTGTGGCTGTTGGGGGAAGTTTCTAAGAGAAGATCTACATGATCTACTAAGAATGGAGAAAGAAAGGGATTCAAGGATAAGACTTGTGATTTGGGATTGAAAGATCAGAGAGAGACTGAAGATCACCTGTGTTATTCCTGGCTTTAGTCATTATCCATATTTGAAAATGAAATCTTACATTGATTACAACTTCATAATTCCATAATCAAAAGGAAAGTTCTACTGATATTACAACTACATCTACACACACACACACACACACACACACACACACACACACTCACATATATGAATTCAGGGGATCCAATTCCTTCTTTGGGTTTTCACAGACACCAAGAGATTATGAGGCCCACATACATGTTGGGTGATTTGTTTGTCTGTTGTGTGTGTGTGTGTGTGTGTGTGTGTGTGTGTGTGTGTGTGTGTGTGTGTGTGTGTGTGGAGGAGAGAGAGAGAGAGAGAGAGAGAGAGAGAGAACTGGGTCATACACAAAACAATGTAACACTAACTTAAAAATTCAAGGCCATCCTGGAGTACATACTGAGTCTAGCCTAAGCCATAAGATGAAATGTATAAAACTATACTCTTGTAATGTGAATAAATGAATAAATAAATAATGGAAAAAGAAACATGCATTCAATGACAGAAAAGAATTAAGACTCAAAATATTTATATTTTGAGATTCCATTTTTTAAGATCTATCATGAGAGAAGTATATTGAAATAGAAATCAGAAAAGTAGTTGACTCTGGGAGGTTCAGAGCAGACAAGACAGGGACATATAAGAACTATTTTTCATTGATAGTAAGGCTCTATATCTTGATTAAGATATTGGATTCAGGTGTAGATATTTGTCAAAACTAATCAAAGTGTACATTTAAGATCTGTGTATTTTACTGAGTGTAATCATAACTCAATAAAAATGTAAAAAGAATACCATAGACAAAGTTGATTAGATATTAGCCTGAACTAAGTTTAGAGACTCATTATCATATCCAAAGCTGTATACAGTGATCTAGTTTCTAGCTTAAAGTACCTCCAAAATTTAATATTCAGACAGAAAGGTAAATGTACAATAGTAATATTGAAATGAAAAAAAGCTTCTTTTATGCTTTCATGAAAATATCCTTAAATTGAAGTACAACTGTAATGTAGGACCTTAGACTTCAGTATTGAGAAATATTAGAATTAAATTTTATTATGCTTGTTCAGTAGAATATATATATATATATATATATATATATATATTACTTCAAAATTATACCTAAAACCAATGTTACTTCATTTTTCATTCACCATATAAATTATTGAGGTGATTAGAATGTTTTCATATATTTATATAATAAAGTTGGTCTTATTCACTGATCATTACGTTCTTCCATTCCCCTATTTAAATCCATCCCTCACCATATACATACCCATTTCTGTATTCATATATAGCACTCATACTTATGAGTTTTTTAAATTGATGTTCTATATATGTAAGAAAATATGATATTCTTTTTGAGTCTTGCTTTTTTTGCTGAACATAATAAAGTGCAATTATTCCCAATTTGCTGCATATGATAGTTTCATTATTATTTATGGCTTAATAAATTTCATTATATATATATATATATATATATATATACTTTTTCTTTATATATTTATTCATAATAGGGTTGTTCTAAATCTGAATGAATAATACAGTGTTAATCCTAAATATGAAAGTATATCTATTAGTTCCTGACTTAGTTCCTTTAGATAGGTATCTAGGAAAGAAATGTTTAGATTATCTTCTTGAATTAAAAGGGTGTTTTATTTGATTATTTCTTTTGACAACATACACAATACAAAACATCCTCTTCTTGTGTAGGGACATGGGCAGTCTTTTTGTAAAAACACCATTCAAAAGGATCTTTCCTTTATAAATCCTTAGGATGGTCTTCATTTCATTTACAAACTTCTTCAAAGATGTGGTTCACATGACAAGGATGAAGCTGAACATTCTAATCTCTTATTGTACTTCACTTCCGTCTTCCTTTCAATGTTGTCCATTTCTTGACAATATTTTATCAATAGTATAATTAATGATAATTCATATTTTAGTTATTAAATTAGTCTTTTTCTTTCAAGTCTAGTTTGAGTGGCCCTATTTCTTTTGAGAAAAGAGCATCCCCTGGAGTGTCATCAACCTATCAAGGGTCATATCATTAAAGGAAATGACTCTCCCTCCTCCAATAGTTATCAAATGGAATGTCTCTACTGCTAGTGATAGTATTCTATTCTAATTATATTTTCTCCTTATGGAGGTACCTTAATACCAGTTTCTACAGTAGCTTCACTAGTTTATGTTACTATACACATGGTATAACTTATTTTTCTATACATCCTTGCCAAAATTTATAGTTTGTTCCTTTTATAACCATTTTGACTGGGTGAAGTGAAATCCTTGTGTTGTCTTTATTTGTATCTCAATGATAGCTATAACATTTGAAAATTTGTTCTACATATTTACTGGGCATTTGTACCTTTTCTTTTAGGAACTTTGTAAATTTGGATTTTCTTAATTTAAATTCCTTTATAATGTCCCCCTTACAGGAAACAGAGTATCGTGGCTATTTTTGCAGTAATGTATTTACAGTTAAAATAATTAATTTTATTTTTTTTTACATCACAGAGATCATGATACATAAAACATAGAAAACTAGAATTAATGTAGTTCGAGAATATGCCAAAAGCCTGAGAATTGGCCCTAAGTTCTCCTTCTATCAGATGATTCATTCTTCAAAGTATAAACTTGAGCTATGCAAACCATTCAACTGAAAAAACCATCAGCAAGTTTAATAATTTGTATGTGAGGATGATGAGTCATGTAGTATTTTATTGAAGAAGAGTCATAAAGACAGTGACGAAGCAGAACTGAGAGAGGTGGATACAAAAGTAATGGTAAAAATCTGATAGTGATGTTGTTACTGGCAAAAGCTGACAAGAAGTACTAGCTGGAGCCTTTAATATTTGATGTATGGGAAAATAATTTTCTTTTAGTTTTAGTTTCTTCTCTACTTCAGTCTTTATTAACTCATTCCTTACAATACTTTTGTAGCATGGTTATATGGAAAAAAATCCTTGGGACAATTGGTAAATCTATAATTTCATCAGGGAAAAAAGTCATTCAATACAATGAATAAAATGCTTCAGTCCATGGTGAGCCTGAATACTCAAGAGACTATGTTAGTCAGGATTATGAGAAAGGTCCACCACAAGTTAAAAACAGATAAGAGATTTTTGAAAGCTAAATATCACATTAAGGTAATAAGTGAAAGGTAAATTCTCAACTTGACAAAGAATATTCTTCTGGCTCCTGATCTTAATACGGCTCTGAATGTACTCCATTCTGATTGTGAAAATGAGATATGCACAAGGTTAAACTACAACTTGAATATAATATGCTAACTGCTTAGAGTGTTGATTATCTATCTGCCTAGAGAAGACAATGAGTGCTCACACACACCAGTTGTTCTTTATGTGCTGTAAGAAGGGTATTCATATTTTCTGTGCCTCATTTCTCTTATTTGTGAAGTCAGAACCATGTACAAAACTTCGCAAACCATCCTAATTGGGCATAGTAAGCACTAAGGATTAAACATAAAATTATTCTAAAACAATGACTGCATAGCACAGAATAGCTATCACTTACTAACTGAAGAGAAGTGCATCTTTTAATAGGTATTTTTTTAGACTTTAAGACAAGAGTTAAACCTGTTAGTTGTATCATATTACACTAATTAAGAAGCTGTATTATTGGTTTGCTGTATATTGCTTTTACTCTGTTTAGGTATGGGCCTTCAATTCCTGATCTTTCCAACACTTTTACCATAAAGGGACAAAGAACTCAAGAAATTAGACTCCAGACAACCAAATAATCCTATTAAAAATGGGGTACCGATCTAAACAAAGAAGTTCTCAACTGAGGAGATTCGAATGGCCGAGAAGCACCTAAAGAAATGTTCAGCATCCTTAGTCATCAGGGAAATACAAATCAAAACAACTCTGAGCTTCCACCTTACACCAGTCAAAATGGTTAAGATCAAAAACTCAGGTGATAGCAGATGCTGGCGAGGATGTGGAGAAGGAGGAACACTCCTCCTTGGAGGGATTGCAAGATGATGCAAGCACCCTGGAAATTAGTCTGGTGGTTCCTCAAAAAATTGAACATAACATTTCCTGAGGACCCAGCTATACCACTCCTGGACATATACCACTCCTGGAACATCTAGAAGATGCCCCAACATATAAAAAGGGTATATGCTCCACTATGTTCATAGCAGCCTTATTTATAATAGCCAGAAGCTGGAAAGAACCCAGATCTCCTTCAACAGGAATGGATTGCTCTGTAGTACATCTTGAGTTCAGGAATGATGATTCTCCCAGTTCTCTTATTGTTGAGAATTGTTTTTGATATCCTTTGGGGGTTTTTTTTTTTTTTTTTTAGATGAGTTTGGAGAAGAGAATTTTTTCTTTCTATCTCTGGGAAGAAATTTAGTTGGAAATTTTATGGAAATTTTCACTGAATCTGTAGATTGCTTTTGGTAAGATGGCCATTTTTTTCGTTAATTTTTTGGATCCATGGGGGGGGGGAGAT